>CABHPQ010143647.1:10534-23942 GCA_902168405.1 Peromyscus aztecus
GGACCGCAGTGCGCGCGGCGCCCGCCTGCGCCCGCAGCGCCACCCCCCGTCTGGGGACCCGCGCGGGGTCCACGGGGCGGGGCCAGTCTCCTAGCCGCCCCTCGATCCACTCCTGGCCTGGCGTCTGCTCCCAGGGTCGACCTCCCAGCTAGCTACTGGCGGATCAGGATCCCCGTGTCGCCAGCATTCCCTTCCCTCTTGGCTGACACTCGGAGGGGCCAAACCCTCCGGCGAATTTTCTAAGGGAAACCTTCACTTTTTACTCCCTCACATATTGAGCCTCACAATGCCCGAGCAGGGAGCAGGGGTCCTAGCGTTCCACCAGTGTCTCGTCTACCTTTCGAGCTCTGAAGGGGCAGGGTCCTTTCACTCCAAACCTCGACACACCCCCTGTGTGAACGCCCGGAGTTTTCCAACTCACTGACGTATCCACACTGCACCCAGGACTCATCAACTCAAAAAGGGCGATATGACAGTAAAAGGGATAAGGGGTTAAGCGGATACCAGAGGAGTGGACAGAGGGGACTGGGGCAGTCCCAAGGAGCCTCAGCCGGTGCACTGACCGGAGGTGGAGGGTTGGAAGTACCTGGACAGGCTGGCAGTCCACGTGGTGGGTGGAGGGCCCACTGAGCACACTCACCTGCCTAGGGTGGAGTAGCCCTTTCTTGTATCGCATCAGGTCAGCACGTGCTTCTACGTCTCACAGTTCTGTGCCAAACTGACCCCACCCAGCAGAGGCCCCATTCCTCCTCCTACCTGGTCCTCTTCTACCTGGGCTACACCTTTGCCTCAGGGGAGCCCTCCATGAGGAAAGGACAAAGGACACGCTGGTGACCGGAGCGTCTACGTGTTTAGAGTGCCATTCTCTACTGTCTCATGGCCGCCATGCAGCATGGTGGCATACCTGTGCCCAACACGGAGTCCTGTGCCTGACTCTGGACAGTCCAGATTTTCTTCAGGCCACAGTCCCTCTCTGTACAATCCAGACGAAGGGAACAGTGTTCCTGGTGAGCCAAAACTGGGCCAGAATTTACAGCTCTATGGAACCAAGGGCGCACATCAGGGCTCCTTCAAGCAAGACCAGGTGAGAGAAGGGGTCAGGTGCGGGGGTGTGGAGGGGAGGCGTCTCATGGGATCCTGGCATCATGCTGGGGTAACTCAGGTAGCTGTGGCCAGAAAAAGGAATGAGCCCACCCTTTCCGGGAGGGCTCTGCTCATTTACCCACCTACTCCGCCCGCGCGCAAGGCCACCTACGGCCCCACCCTTTGCCCAAGGTCCCGCCCCGTGAAATGAAGCCACGCCCCGTGGTAGAATAAGCGTTCCCGCCGCACCTCCCCCCTCCCAGCCGCCTTTCTGAGCTGAGCGGAGCAAGCCAAGGATCCATCCAAACCGGGTCTTTTGGGAAACCCTGGAGCGCGAAGGCTTCTGGGGAATTAAGTTTCCACTGGGCACCTCGGCCGGATTTACGCATGCTCGCGGCTAGGGGCGGAGTCTACAGGGGCAGTGGGCAAGGTTAAGGGTTCTTACGTAGAGAGCTCCGTTTTCCACCTCTTAAGCATGTATCCCCCAGACCCATTTCCTTCTACTTGCTAAGTTGCTCAACCTGCCTGACTGGCCAGGCTACTCAGTCACCCTGGCTTGCAGTCCCTGTCCTACTCGGTCTCTCCTTCCTGGTGTTTTCCGGAATGGGGTCCAAGCAGTCCCACTGTAGTGTAGACCCAGAGGAGCCCACTGGTTGGCCCATAAACTTGCAACTATTGTCGTCCCCCCGCCAGCCCCACGGTCATTCTTCATGTCCCCTATGGGCGAGGAGGTGAAGCTACTAAAGCAGAGGGGTGCCAGGGCCAAGAATGGGTGCGGGGGACAGAAAACTTTGGGGAGCTTCACCCCAACTCACCAACACAGGGAAACTGCAGTTTTAGAAACAAGCTGAAAATGTCACTTGTGTCTGATGTCCATGTATTGTAAGATAGGTAAAGTGTATCTACAAAGTTGTGGCAAACTTTTTTTTAATTAGGAAGGTGGACAATCCTGTAAGTAGTCTCAAGCATCCCAGTATCTGCTGGGTATGGGCAGTAGGTGGCAAGGACGAACTCTGGACAGTAGCTGTAGAGGTGTGAGCAATGGCTGGGTAACCCCAGCCCCCCTGAAGGCCCCGGAATCTGAAGGCCTGCCTCCACTTCCTCTCTGGGGCCATGACCCAAGGAGGTAAAGCATGCTCAGATGAATCGTGATTGAGTCACCCCAGATTGGCAAATGCCCCTTAGAGCTCAAACCTTGGCCTCCACCCATCTGGGAATGAGGGGTGACTGGCTGCTGTGCTCTAGTTGCTAAGGCTTCTTGGGATCTTGAGAACCCCATCTTTGAGCTCCGCCCCAAGGCCCCACCCCTCTCTAGGAGGGAAAAGGCACCTGCTGGTGGCTCTAGTCACAGGCACTGGGACCTGGAGCTGGAGGACTACAAGTCACGCTGCTGCTGCTGCTGCTGCAGGTGAGTCCTTGCCCCAGTGACTGACCTGACTGAGAGGTACCTTCCCGACAGCCCCTACTCTCCCTTGGACCAACTCACCTGTGTCTCCTAGCCTTTTATCCCCATTCCCAGCTGCATCCAGGAGCATTTCTTGGATACTTGGTGGAGGGTGGCAACTGGGTACTTGGGTCTACCTCCAAGACACAGAGACCTTGCATGTATTCTGATGTCTCCACATCTGCACGCAGTGATATGGCTCTTTACAAGGCAGACTCCTCCTAAATGGGTGTCTTCTTGGGCTATAGGCTCTCAAGCAGCTTTTCTCTTCCCTGAGTCCATATATGTGTCTCTGCTCACCCCTGCAGCTTGGGCCATGGACCCCCATGAGATGGTTGTGAAGAATCCCTACGCTCACATCAGCATCCCTCGGGCTCACCTGCGGTCTGACCTGGGGCAGCAGTTAGAGGAGGGTCCCTCTTCATCTTCTTCCTCTGAGAGTCAGCCTCTGCCTTCAGGAACCTGTGCCCCAGAGCCAGCAGGCCTCTTGCAGACTACTGAAGCCCCAGGGCCCAAGGGTATCAAGGGCACCAAAGGCACTGCTCCTGAGCAGAACCAACAGACCTGGCAGTCGCCCTGCAATCCCTACAGCAGTGGGCAGCGTCCATCAGGACTGACTTATGCTGGCCTGCCACCTGTGGGGCGTGGCGATGACATCGCCCACCACTGCTGCTGCTTCCCTTGCTGCTCTTGCTGCCACTGTCCACGGTTCTGCCGTTGCCACAGCTGTTGCTGTGTTGTCTCCTAGCCTGACTATCCAACCTCCGGGGCTGTGGGGCCCAGGCCTCTGCTCAATGCCAAAGTGGTGCTGGACATCGGGAGCGGCCATTGTCATGGGCATCAGCCACTTCTTGCCCTGGACAGGGGAGCCTGTCCACCAGGAAAGCTCAGCGGGTGCCCTCTGGAATACCATCCTAGCCACTAGCCATGGTGACAGCAATAGGGACACCCTTCACTTCCTGGGAGACTTTGGCAATAAAGCAGGGTGAGCAGTGTGCCGATGACTCCTTTTTTACCAGGGTTCCATTTGGGAGAGGGTCCTAGTCTGGGCAACTATTTTTGTCCTCAACATACACAAATACAATCTCCCTAGTAGGCTCCCAGACTCCGTGGGACCTTCCAGAGTCTGGGAAGCCACTGCCTCATGACCACCATAATTTAGACCTTGCAGGTCTCAGCCCACCCAGGGACTTGTAGGTGGTAATATGTCTCCCGCCCGGGGCCAGTTCTCTGTTCTCCCTAAGGCTAAAGCTGAGATCCTAAACAAGGTTAACCCTGAGTCAGAAGGCAGGAGGGTACCATACTTGCCACTGTGGGGGGCCCCAAGAAAACACTCTGAGGGAGGATCAGACTGGAGGGCTGTTGGCGGGTGGGGCTGATGTTAGCAGGTTTCAGGGAGTGGGAGCTCAGGATCCAGGGCCCAGAACCCAGCCCTGCCCAATGTGAGTCACCTCCAAGCCTCAGCCAGAGCATGTTTCTGGTTTCCCACAAAAGATAATTCCTACAATCCAGAGCTCTGCTGTTTAACCTGTTTCAAGGGATGTGTACCAGGCCTTGAAGGAATGAGGGGAAGTCTTCCCTTCTTGTCTGTCCAAGCCGTGTAAGATGCCTGCTGGGGGCCATGTTTGAGATGCCAGGGTAGGGAGTGTGCAAGGAGGTCAGCTCTGGGCAGCCAGGTGTTTCCGGGGCAGGGCAGAGCCACGGCACCACGTGAAGAGGGAGGAAGAGCTGGCCTCACAAGACAAACGAGTCCTCCTGAAGTTGGCCCTCCCCTGATGCAGAGACGGGTCATATAAGCCGGCAGGCTAGATGTGTAGTGTGTAGAAGTCTCCAGGCATGGGCAGATAGGTCATTGCCCTGACTCTCATCTCCAAGCTCCTTGTCCCCTGTTTCAGTGAGGGCCAGCACAGGAACCCGTTTGACCAGTCTTAAAGGCACACTGCCAGGCAGGTGGGTAAAAGTGAGTAAGGAGGCTTGCTCCTTGGCTGTCTCCTAGCAACCCTGTGTGCAGTCCTAGGGGTCCTGCCAGCCTATCCCAACACAACTGAGTCTCCTTAGTTCTGTGCTCTCTCCAGGCCTCATCACAGGGAAAACTGATCCCGCCTCCCTGAACTGTCTCCCTGGATTATTGCAAAGACTGAGGGTCAGATAGGCAGTCAACTGGGAGGTGCTTAGGACGGGCGGGTGTGTGTGTGGGGGGGGGAGCTTCTGGGATGATGGTTGTGTGAGGGAGATCGGCACACATTGTGTTCGAGTGCCACCTCAGGGCCGAGGGATGGGCTACTGCCTGTGACATTACAGGATAGACCTAGTCTAGATAGGGAGGAAGGTGATCCTGAGAAGTACCACAAATGAACAAGACTATGCACCCTACCATGGAGCTGGTAGGGGGTGGGGGCAGGTTCCCTGGGAGGTGGTGTGAGCAGAGCCCGAAGAGTGGACATCCCTCTATAGGACATTCCTCTAAAGCAGGAAAACATTACAATCAGATGAGAGGGGTGAGGGCTTGAGGGTATGAGAGGATGGGGAAGGCATAAACGCTGCGTACTTCTAGGGTGGAAGAAGACAAGGCCGGGTCTCCAGGAGTTACGGGGGGGGGGGGGGGGGGGGGGGGGAGTGGTCTGAGCAGCATCCGGTCTGCAGGGGGCTGGCTCACCTTATCTCCGGCCCAGTGGGTGGTGCATCAGATCCTGTTGCAGGCGCTTTGTGGCTGAAAGGGGAGCCCCACTCTCACTTGAGGCAGCCACCACCTGCCTCCTGCCGTCTTGCCTGTGTGCTCAGTAATGCGAGCCCAAGGAGGGAGCCATGAGGTGTCCCGGGTCCCCACCCCCTTCTCCCGAAATCCTCTAGCTGGGAATATCTTTCTGGTGGAGTGGATGCAGGTAAGAGAAGCCTGGGGTTCAGGAAGGCTAGGGGTGGGGGGGCAAGCAGGAGGGGCCGTGGAAGGGTCTCAACAGGGGGATAGGGTGCTGTTTCAGCCAATGGCCACAGAAACAAGAGATATGCCCAAGGCCACCATCTTCCCTCCAGGTGTGCAGACACTTATTGTCTGTCCCATAGCCCTGTCTTCTGTCTTCTGGGGGACAGCATGGACCAAAGCATCACAAAGATGGGCAGAGATGGACTGTGGCTTGTGCTGTTGCCTTGTTGTGTTGGTTCCTTCATACTTTCCCTAGGATGCTGCAGCCTGAAGACCCCCAAGCCTTGGAGGAAGGGGCAGTCCTGACAGCCCCAAGGAATGACTGCGTCATCTGCTACTCTGCCTATGACCTGTCAGTACACTTGCCTCGCCGCCTCTACTGTGGCCACACCTTCTGCCAAGCATGCATGCGGCGGCTGGACACCCCAGCCCATGAACAACACTGGATCCCCTGCCCACAGTGCCGTCAAAGTACCCCTATGCCCCGAGGAGGGGTGACCATGTTGGACCTGGACCTAGCTGCCTTTTTGGCAGTCAAAGCTGAACGGGAACCATCAAGAATAGAACCCAGGTCCTCTGTCCCCCTCAAAGTCAGCGCTACCATCACTCAGCAGCCAGCCGAACTCTACCCCACCTTGCGCCCCCAACCCCACTTTCCTCAGCCTGGATACTGTTGCTGTGGCTGGGGAAGACTGTGCTGGTATCCCCCTGGGAACGCTGAGGTCTAAATTCTGGCTATCTCCACCTCCACAAAGGAAATTGTGCTAGCAGCTTGCCTGCCTTGGAGCCACTGATCATACACAGTGCAAGCAGAACAGCTTGCCTGCCGGGCATCCTTCTTATAGTCCTGCGTGACCCAAGAGAGTGGTATCACCCTGACCAGGGACATCTCAGGCTATAGCCTAAGGTCAGAGTCAATGGCCATAGTGCCACAGGAGGCTGGTGACCTCCCATTATACTTGTCTAGATTCCCAGACCCCAAACTGGCCTGTCTTTGTTTGGCCAGCCAACATTCTGCTGTCTACTTCACCTGTAAACCCAGGACTTAGCACAGAGAATGGCTCCTAGGAGCCTGTGGGGATGAGTGCAGGGGGCTGGACAGGGTCAGGCTATGGTTGCACATGAGTGGCTGGCCTCACAGCAGGTCTTCCTCTCTGGAAGCATCCAGAGGTATGAGCCAGGAGGGAGGGCAGGTTACCTCCTGGAGTCTTCCGTATTTCATCTATTCCACAGTGGTCACTGAGCTCCTGCCGTGAGCCAGACACTGTTCCGAGAGGGTCTGCTCCAACGTAAAGCTACCTCTTTGACAGGCATCAAAGAAGGGTGCCATAGAGAGCCAGCTCAGACAAGGGTCTTGCCTGAGGTCTCACAACCCATTATCCTAATTCAAGACTCCCAGCCTCCTTCCACCTCAGGTGACGCTAACACAGACCTTCTGTAGGTGCTCTAGGTTACAAATTACTGATAACCCCCAGGCCAAAGCTGTAAACCTCCATCTCTCTAGGAAGGAGCTGTATTCAGGAGCCCCTGGGAGGGGCCTCCTGGGGAGTGGTTGTAGGATGGGGAGGAAAGAGAATTTGCTGAATAGACTTTGGGAAGACTCCTTCACTGGGCAAAGTCCCTCAAGCACCCAGGGACAGAGCTGGGCAGTGAGCAGAGCAGGGTGCTGGAGCTTGCAGGGCCCCTAGGGAAATAGCTTGCAGGGGAGGGCCTAGTTCCCATCCCAGGGGCTGAAAGGGAGCTGACCCATAAGAGAGCACATTTCACATGCACGTGGGCACAGAACAGTGGGAAAAGACACTCAGATAGGGTTCAGGCAATGAGCACTGTGGGATGGGGAAGGGCTCGGCCCTCCCCTTCCATCTCTGCAGATGAGTCCTGGCCCACCTGCTGGCCTCCACAGAAAGCCCTTCAGGATCTAGCCCTGCCCTTAAACTCAGATTTGAATCTGCTGACCTGAGAGCCTGGGTACCTTCCCAGGCCACCTGAGGAAATCCGTCTTCCACACCCACCTGGTGCAAAGGGCTTCCCTCTCATCTCTGTCAGGCGCATGGAAGAGCATGATAAGGTTTGCAGAGTTCCGAGGAACACAGGAAGAGGAGGGCAATGTTCTCCTGGGGTCCCTAGGCCGCCCCAGCCAGAATGAGAGCGTCTCGCCTGGGTGGTGTAGAGTGTCCATTAAACGTATCCGATGCCTACTGGTGGCTTCAGTGTCTAGCTCTATTATGCTCCTGGCCAGATGTTGCCCATCCCTAGAAGAAGTTCCACCCCAAGAGAGTTGAGCTGGGGGCTCAGAACTCCTAGCCTCAGGATGACAAGGGCCTGAATAAGGCCTCGAGGCCAGGCAGGGTCTCCCCTTGGGGGCCCCAGCTCCTGGGTAAACATTAATGGGGCTCCACACACAGCAGGTCATGTGCGCGCTGGGCAGATCTTTGACCTGAGCCCTGCTGTGCCTCCTCCCCGCTGGTGCCCCCTCACCACACGTGCAGGTAGGAGCTCCTAGAACCTGACCAAGCTAAGGGACACAGGACCAGAGCGGAGTGACCACCAGGTCCAGGGTAGGGGCACCACTCTGAACCCCAGGACCTAAGAGCAAGTGAGAAGAGCCTAGGGGCAGGCCAGAGGGAGGGGACACAAAGGACCCCCGGGCCTGAGCCCAAGCACTGGGGAAGAGGTCAGGGTAGACTAGGATTCAAAGAGTTCCAGACCCAGAGGCCCATGGGGTCAGAGCTGCCAGAAGGGACCTGATGTAGGCAGGGGGCTCCCAAGTCCTGCTTCTAAGTTGGGGGTGGGGTGAGGTGGGGCTCTTATCAAGCAAAGACGTCACTTGTTTGGTATCAAATACCAAAGTCTAAGCTGGGACCATCTGCAGTGTCCTCATTGACACTTGATAGGAGAAATCCCAGGGTTCTCTAGCTATCAGCGACTTCCAGCCAGCGCCCTAGAACCCTGCACCCTCAGTCAGCTGTCAAAGCTTCTTCTAGCCAAGACCAGTAAGGGAGCCGAGATCCAGTGTCCCCCTGTCTTCTGCTCCCTGAAACTAGACTGGGCTCGCCTGACAACCACCTGAGGTCACTGCAGCCATCTGTCCGTGGTCAGAGCCACCAAGACCTGCAAGGTGTGGGGCTGCGGCTGACGTCCAGGTCATGGGCCTGACTTTAGACCGCTTGGTGGGGTAGAGGCAGAGTAGGAAGAACGACCGACCCTTACCTGCCTTGCCCTCGGCAGATCTAGGATTGGGCCTGGGTCTCTCTCTGCTTGAAATCCATGCCGAATTCCCTCGCTGGTGGCCAGTTCCCCAACCCTACCCTGGATGCGATTGACCTGGCGGACCGGAATCTGAGAGATGCAGGTATCAGGCACCCTAGGGCTCCTACTTCTGGACAGCTACGCTAGGCCAAATGAGGTTTCTCTCTCTAGCTGCCCTCTTGAAGAGTTCTGGGGTCTCCTCACACCTCTGGCCTGAGTCAGACTCACTGTAGACCTTTCCCTTCCCTGCTTCTGTGCCTCACCCAGAGCCCCTTGTGCCCCAGCCTCTTCCACCTCTGGCTTCCTTTTGTTCTTCTCCTTGGGAGGTTGACAAACAGCGCTCCTTGACTTGACCCCTGCAGGGACCTCCAGTTCTATCCCAGGCTCGGAGGAGGGAGGCACAGACCCCTGGGCCTTCCCTCAGCTGAAGAACACTGGCCAACTGAAAGGTAGGTCTGGGTGTGATGAGACAGCGTGCAGGCAGGCCCCTGGCTTCCCATTTCTTAGCAGAGTATAAGCTGGGACTTAGTAGAACACATTTCAAAGAAATTCACATTAATCTGCTTGAGATGGAGTGAAAACTCCCTTTCTAGCCTCTCGTCTTCCTTTTACTCCCTGCTGATGGCTCCGATTCTGGGACTCCCCCTCCAAGGTCATGAGTTTAGCCGGATGGCTAAGGATCAAGGGAGGGCCAACGAGGGGGTACAGACTCTGCTCTGGGGAACACAAGAGGAGTACATGGATTCCTGCCCAATGGGACAGAAGGGAGATCCTGTGCTATTCCTGAGAGGTGACAGGAAACACGGTCCCTGTTCTCAGGGAACAATGTGTGTGTGTGTGTGTGTGTGTGTGTGTGTGTGTGTGTGTGTTCTGGGCAGTAGCCAGCTGGTCAAATATAGTCCTATCTGGTGTCCCTAGAGGTCAGCATGGCCAGCAGACTTCGCCAAGTAGTCATCAACTTCCTTAAGGCATGTGGACTCCTGGGAAGCCTCTACTTCTTCATCTGCTCCCTGGACATCCTCAGCTCTGCCTTCCAGCTGCTAGGCAGTGAGTGACCAGGTGGGAGGCCAGGGTGGGGTTGGGAAGTCAGACCTCTACAGCCTCGCTGCATCTCTCTGTGGGGGAACAGGCAAAATGGCTGGAGACATTTTCAAGGACAATGTGGTGCTGTCCAACCCTGTGGCTGGCTTGGTCATTGGTGTGCTGGTCACAGTCCTTGTCCAGAGCTCCAGCACATCTTCCTCTATCGTGGTCAGCATGGTGGCCTCTAAGTGTGAGTGCGCCTCTCCTTCCCAGGGCCGTGGTGGGTGGGTTGGTGAACAGGCAGGGCTGCTGAAATGGCACCCCCACAGTGCTGACTGTCCAGGTGTCTGTGCCTATCATCATGGGCGTCAACGTGGGCACTTCCATCACCAGCACCCTGGTCTCAATGGCGCAGTCAGGGGACCGGGATGAGTTCCAGAGGTGAGTCAGGGCTGAAGGGCCAGGCTGGGTCTACCTTGGCCTCAGTAGAGGCTACTCAGACAGACAGCCTGCCCTGTGTGACTGCAGGGCCTTCAGCGGCTCGGCTGTGCATGGCATCTTCAACTGGCTCACAGTGTTGGTATTGCTGCCGCTGGAGAGCGCCACAGCAGCATTAGAGAGGCTGAGTGAACTGGCCCTGGGCGCTGCTAGCCTGCAGGCAGGGGGGCAGGCCCCCGACATCCTCAAGGCACTGACGCAGCCTTTCACACACCTCATCATCCAGGTGAGGACAGATGTGCCATAAGAAGGTACCTGTGCCTGGCTGATGAGGAACAGGAGGCAGAAGCCCTGTCCTGGATGGTGACAGAAGAGGGTTTTAGGCTTGTATAGGCTGAGGGATAGGAGTACCAGACACATAATCATGCCCCCTCTGTCTCCCAGCTGGATAGCAGCGTGATTACCGGCAGCGCTACCAGCAACACCACTAACAGCAGCCTCATTAAGCAATGGTGTGGCATCAAAGGGGAGACGGTGAGGTGCCTCTGACCCCATCCCTCATTTCACCTCTGACCTGCTGAATCATCCCGCCCACTTGATCTTGAGCCTTTTACCCTCCGTCTGCCTGCTGTGAGCCTGGCCTGAGTCCTCCCTACCCCTCAGTCCCAGGAGAGCAATGAGGAATGCAGCATCTTCAACCCCTGCACCGAGATGAACGGTACAGCATCTCCAGAGGAGAACAGAGTGCCTTGTGAGTACCTCCGCCAGTCCTACCCCCTACCCTGCTTACTGCTCCGACCTCCTCCTACTCAACTCCCCGCCCTGCCACAGGCCGGCACCTGTTTGTGGGCACAGGGCTCACGGATCTGGCTGTGGGCTTCATCCTGCTGGCGGGCTCTCTGCTGGTGCTCTGTACCTGTCTGGTCCTCATCGTTAAGCTGCTCAACTCTGTGCTGCAGGGCCGCATTGCACAGGCTGTGAGAACTGTCATCAATGCAGGTGGGTGTACAGAGGAGGCCCTAGACCTGGAATGGAGGATAAGGCAGGAGGTTAAAAATGACCTGCTGCCTTCCACCCTACACACCTGCAGATTTCCCCTTCCCCTTTGGCTGGCTCAGTGGCTACTTGGCCATCCTTGTTGGTGCAGGCCTAACCTTCTTGCTTCAGAGCAGTAGTGTATTCACAGCAGCTATTGTGCCTCTCATGGGTAAGCCAAAGTGGGCAGTGGGCTTGGGATTGGGGGAGCTGGGCTGGATCCCTTGGTGACCCTTCATTCCTCCAGGGGTTGGGGTGATCAACCTGGAACGGGCCTATCCCCTATTCCTGGGCTCCAACATTGGCACCACCACCACAGCCCTGCTGGCTGCCCTGGCCAGCCCTCCGGACACGTTGCTCATTGCAGTCCAGGTACTGCCCTCAACTATTTCCCTGTTCCCAGCACAGCCAAGGCTGGGTGCAGCCCCAGCTCTCCTCCGGCTCCTCAGACTCCAACCACGGGCCTGCAGCCCCAGATCCAGGGGAACGCTGCAGGCATCTCACAGCCCTAGCCTCAGTTCTTCCTTTCCAGGATTCCTTTCCTTTGTTTTTTGTTTTTTCAAGACAGGTGGGTTTTTGTTGTTGTTGTTGTTGTTGTTGTTGTTGTGTGTGTGTGTGTGTGTGTGTGTGTGTGTAGCCCTGGCTGTCCTAGAACTATCTCTGTAGACCAGGCTGGCCTCAAACTCAGAGATCTATCTACCTCTGCCTCCTGAGTGCGGGGATTAAAGGCGTGCGCCACCACCGCCTGTCAAATGGCATGGTTTCTAAAGAGCCCAGGTGGCCCATGTCATCTGGTCCAATCTCCTCACCCCTTCTTGCCCTTCCTGCCTACCAGGTTGCTCTCATCCACTTCTTCTTCAACCTGGCTGGCATACTGCTGTGGTACCTGGTGCCTGTCCTGAGACTACCCATTCCACTGGCCAAGCGCTTTGGGGACCTGACTGCCCAGTACCGCTGGGTAGCCATTGTCTACCTGCTATTCACCTTCCTGCTGCTGCCCCTGGCAGCCTTTGGACTTTCCCTGGCAGGGGGCTCAGTGTTGGCTGCAGTGGGCGGTCCTTTGGTGGGGCTGGTGCTCCTTATCATCCTGATTAATGTCCTGCAAAGACACCGGCCATCTTGGCTGCCTCACTGTCTTCGATCCTGGGCCTGGCTGCCTCTCTGGCTCCATTCTCTGGAGCCTTGGGACCGCCTGGGGACTGGTTGTTGTCCCTGCAGAGCTTGCAGCAACCCCAATATGACCGGCAAAGTGGCCAACTGCTATGAGAACCCAGAGGTCATAGCTTCCCAGCAGTTGTGAAAAGTGGATGTCATAGTCCATATACCTAGCTCCACCAGCTTCAGGGCACTGTAGGCTGAAAAAACTGCCACCCTGGGGTGGAGGGGAGGGGCTCCACATGGACCTCCTAGACTCCTGCATGCCCTTCTTTGCAAATAAAGGATGCTATTATCAAGGAGTGTTGACCTTCTCTCCCAGATAAGGCCGCCTTAGGAGGTACCTATCCTAACACTGAGTGGAGGCGGACAAGCAGCGCCATGCTGCCCCTAGCGGAGACTCGGTATTAGGGTTCCACCCAGGCCGCTGCTGGTTTATTTCTGTGGTGGTTGGTGACAGCCGGTTCCTTCCAGCCGGGGACTGTCTGGGAAGGCTGGGTAGGGCAGAGAGCCCAAGTTCCAGTTGAGAGGAGGACCTGAGATCCGCCAGGTGGTGCGTGTGAGAGACCTGCAGTAGAGTATAGGACTGTTACCGAGTTGTTCAAGAGGCTAGGTTTGCATTCTGCCGGGAAGCTCGGTCAGGCATGGTCTCCCTAGCCGCCAGAGGGCACCCTTCCTCCTGCTGGGCTCCTAAACAGCACCCTACCTCCGCTACCTTGGTGCCCAAACTTGTCCAGGAAGCCTGCTAGGACTTGCCCATCTAGGTGAAAGGCTATAAGGGCTAGACACCATTTTCTCCGCCTGAGTGCCTAAAGAAAGACTCTGGGAAAGGATGGGGCCCTGGTGGGGGCTCCTGCCCTCCTCCGTGCCTCCCGCCGGCGGTCTGGTTTTCAAACAGGAAGGCTTGTCCTACAGCCAAAAGGTAATTGGACACCAGAGAAGAGGCAGAAGCCTCTCACCACTTCCTACAGCTTAAGGCTGCTCACAACCTTATCCCTACCCCTCCCACACCACCAAAAAGCCACCTCGAACTCAGGCACATTATATCAATCAGACCCACA
>CABHPQ010143648.1:0-21994 GCA_902168405.1 Peromyscus aztecus
ACTAGCTCTTACAACTAAACTCAGCCCATTTCTATTAATCTATATGTCGGCACATGTTCTGTGGCTTTACCTGTATGCCATTACATGCTGCTCCCTGGATGGCAGGATGGCATTTCCCCTGCCTCTCCTTTCTCCTCTTACTGTCTCCCTTGGATTTTCCCACCTGGCTCCATCCTGCCCTGCCATAAACCAATACAGCTTTATTTATCAACCAATTAGAGCACCACATATTCACAGCATGCAGAAAGACATCCCACAGCACTAATTTGTTTTCTATTTCTATAATTTTGCATTTTAAATCTTACAAATTACCAGTTAGACTTGAATCTTCCTTCCTATCTCCCTTCCTTTCTTATTTCCTTCCTTACTTTTTTATTTCCTTTTCCTTTTCTTTTGGTATTTTTGTGACAGGATCTCACTATGTAGCTCTGACTTTCCTGGAACTCACTATGTAGACCAGGCTGGCTTCAAACAGAAGCCTCTCTGCATTCCAAGTTCTGGGATTAAAGGCATGAACCACTACAGTCAGCTTGGAATTGGATTTTTAAACTTTGTGTCATTCTTAGATTATTAAAGGAGTCATCAATAGTGCCCCCCAATTTTTTTTAAAATAAATTCAGTATTTTATAAAATCACTTGGAAGTATAATGAAATTAATAGCTTGGTGATGAAGGGAGATTTTTTTATTAGGACAGAGTAATGAGCTATGTGAATATGCAGAAAGAATGAAAAGTGTTAACTGTGAAATTTAAGTGGTTACATGAGTTTAATTACTCTTTTTATAATAAGTAGCCTTTTGATGTCAATTTAAGATGCTGAAATCTGTGCCTGCCATAGAGTTTGAAGGAGAATGAGAGCTTTATTTTCTGCCTTTGGCAATTTTAAAGAAATGATTGGGAATAGATTTAGGACCTTACTAAATGTTCACCCTACCACAATAATTTCTTTTGTTTTCCTTTTATTGAAAATAGATTTTTCGGGGTTGTGGATTTAGTTCAGTGGTAGAGCGCTTGCCTAGCAAGCACAAGGCCTTGGATTCGATCCTCAACTCCAAAAAAAAAGAAAATAGATTTTTCTTCATATAAAATATATCATGGTTATGGTTTTCTCATCCGCACCCTCATCTATTACTTCTAGTGACCCCCCCACCTTCCTTCTCATTCAGATTATTCCCCTTCTGTCTCTCATTAAGAAAGCAAATAGGTTCTAAGGAATAAGAATAAAATAAAATATGAGACAGAACAAAACTACATCAAAGTAGGATACTGCTACTGTGAAGACCAGCCTCCAGCAGCTCAGGGTTTGAGGGGGAGCCAACTGAGTCACGGGGCTATCACTCAACTTGACTTTTCTATCTGAGGGAGTAAAACTAATTCTATGAAGCCAGGAAAAAGAGAATTACACACACACAGGCACAGGCACAGACACAGACACACAGACACACAGACACACAGACACACACACACATACACATACATCTCTAACATGTTAGGATCTCACCTAGGGTGCTGTTGAATGGCAAGCCTTTATTTAGCAGGTCAGAGAAATTGAAAAGGAGATGCAGAGTTGGTGAACTACTGGACAGACACATGGGTACTTTTCTCAGGGCCAAAGTTCGGTTCTTTATTTTATTATTCTTATTGTTGCTGGTTCTACCCTATTACTTTTCTGTTCTGTTTTTCTACCCTGATGTTTTCCTCTTGTCTCTCTTGATGTCTTCCTTTTAGCTTCCCTTTTATATCTTTTTTGGTATTTTCCATCTCTCATGTCTTTATGTTTTCTCTTATAGCAGTAGAATCTTTCAAGCAACATAAAATTAGGATGTGGTTACATTCTATTTCTCAAGTGAATGATTACAATGAATACAAGTAAAAAGCAGCATGTTTTTGATAACCCTTATATTAGAAAACATTCTGCATACTACAGGTGAAAAACAAGTTGTCCCAAGAACCCACAGACATTCATGTACAAGCAACTTGTTATAGATTAACAGAGTGTAAGCAAGCAAGGTATTTTTCTCATCCAATTCTTTTACTGTCAGGCTGAATTTTGTGGTTACAAAGAAAGGACCAATCATTTTATTACTTATCTCAAAAGGTAATCTTATAAGGAATTTTGATAGAATCACAAACCTACACTTTTATATATGAAAAACCATCAGTCATTTTTACTTTAAATCATCAGGGTGCATACCCATTCATCAATAGTATTTTATATCAGGAAGATGAGGGCAGAAATGGATACAAGGAATTAATCATGTTTGATCATCAACCTATCCTAGCAAGAAAGTTACATCAGCCAGGCTGCCATTGTTTTTGTTCCCTGACCTCAATGAGTTCTTCATTCAACTATGTGACTTTTTAAACTTTAGATTGTTTCCCAAGGTTTTTTTTTTAACCTCAAAACTATTAACAAAACATCCTAATGTGACCTTAAGTCATATTTTTAAACTTTGTCTTAGTTATGGCACACGTCAGAACCTGTGAACATGTCTTTCAACATTAAGATTAAAAGGACTTGAGCTAACAGCTTTCTGGCACTCAGTTGTTTTTCTTAATCATTAATCTTAGCCACAGTCTATATGGCTCTTCAAGAGAAACTAGCTGTATGACATTTCCTTGTTCAATTTTCTATCCTCTGCAGCCCCTGCTTTATCAGGGCTAAGGGCAACATCATATCTTGCTTTTACCTATATTAGTTTTTCCTCTAAGCTAACCTCTATCACAATTCCTCACTATATCTATTAAAGACTCTCAGTCATCAAAAATCCTATTTGAACTAACACCATTATTGTATGAAATTATTGCTTCAGTTAAGCAGTACAGATTAGGAGGAAATCATCTTCATAATAATCCACAGTTAAAAATGTCCAGTAGAATGGGATATTTTTATGAGACAATCACACTATATTAAAAGCAGTGGAAATTTCTCTATACCCATCAACACCATGCCAGATATCAGACAAAAATGAATCACTCCCTTATTCCTCTCTTCCATCCCCCTCTCCAGTTGATCATATCATTCCAGCCCTCCTAATTCATCCATAACTACTCCTTTTCATAGGGAGATATACCTGTCTCTTTTAGTCCCTTACTTTATATCTAACTTCTGTGATTTTACAAATTGTAGCTTGGCTATTATTGACTTGACAGCTAATATCCATGTATAAGCAAATACCTATCATATTTGTCTTTCTGGGTCTGAACTACCTCACTTAGGATGATTTTTTTTCTAGTTCCATCCATTTACCTATGGAATTCATTTTTTTTCAACCGCTGAGTAATACTTTATTCTGTAAATGTACATTTTCTTTATCTATTCATCTGTTGAGGGACATCCAGGTTGTGTCCAATTTCTGGCTGTTATGAATAGAGCATCACTAAACATAGTTGAGAAAGTGCTCATGTGGTAGGGTGAAGCACCGTTTGGACATATGCCCTATAGTGGTACAACTAGATATTGAGGTAGATTGATTCCCATCATCCTGAATAGTCACCACACTGATTTCTGTAGTGGCTGTGTAAGTTTGTAGCCCAACCAGCAATGGATGAATGTTCCTCTTACACTCCATCCTTGCCAGCATGAGCTGTCATGTGTTTTATTGATCTTAGTCATTCTGACAGGTCAAAGATGAAATCTCAAAGTAGTTTTGACTTGCATTTCTCTGATGGCTAAGGTTTTTGAAGATTTCTTTATTTTTCAGCCATTTGAGTTTCAAGGTCTTAAAGTATTTATCATATAAGTCTTTTGCTTAGTTAAAATTACCTCCAAGATATTTTATATTATTTGAGACTATTGTGAAAGGTGTTTCATTGATTTCTTTTCAGTACATCTGTCATTTGTATGTAGGAGGGCTACTGATACTGTGAGTTAATGAGTTTATTTTGTATCTAGATGCTTTGCTGAAAGTGTTTATCAGCTGGAGGAGTTTCTTCATGGAATTTTAAGGGTCATTTTTGTATACTATCATATATTCTGCAAATAAAGGATACTTTGGTCTTTTCATTCCAATTTGTATCCCCTTGATCTCCTTTATTTGTCTCATTGCTTTAGCTAAGACTTCAAGTACTATATTGACTAAGTATAGAGATAGTGGACAACCTTGTCTTGTTTCAGATTTTCGTAGTATTGCTTTGAATTTCTCTCCATTTTAGTTCATGTTGGCTATGGGCTTACTGTAAACTGCCTTTATTATGTTCATGTATGTTCCTTTTTTTTTTTCCGAGGCAGGGTTTCTCTGTGTATCTTTGCACTTTTCCTGGAATTCACTCTGTAGCCCAGGCTGGCCTTGAACTCACAGAGATCCACCTGCCTCTGCCTCCTGAGTGCTGGGATTAAAGACATGCGCTACCACTGCTCGGCTGTGGTATGTTCCTTGTATTCCTAATCTCTCCAGGATTATTATCATGAAGGACTGTAGGATCTTATCAATGCCTTTTCTGTATCTGATAAGGTGATCATGTGGTTTTTGCTTTTCAATTTGTTTATATGGTGGATTATATTTATTGATTTTTTTTTTGTATGCTGAAGCATCCCTGCATCTCTGGGATGAAGTCTACTTTATGATGGTGAATGATATTTTTGGTTTATTCTTGGATTTGGTTTGCCAATATTTTATTGAGAACTTTTGCATCTATGCTCATAAGGAAAATTAGTGTGTAAATATTTCTTTGTTGGGTCTTATGTAGTTTGCATATCAGGGTAACTGTGGCCTCATAGGATGAATTTGGCAATGTTCCTTTTGTATCTATTTTGTGGAATAATTTGGGGAGTATTAGTATTAACTCTTCTTTAAAAGTTGAGTAGATTTTTGTACTAAAACCATGTGGCCCTTGGATTTTTTTTTTTGAAAGCAGGAGACTTTCAGTGACTGCTTCTATTGCACTAGGGGTTATATGTATGTTTAAAAGGCATATATGGTCTTGGGTTAACTTTGGTAATGGTATGTATTGTGGAAGTTATTCATTTCTTTTAGATTTTCAAATTTGGTTTGACACAGCTTTTTAAAAATATGTCTTTATGATTCTCTGTATTTCTTTAGTGTCTGTTGCTATATCCCCCTTTTCCTTTCTGATTTTTATTAATTTGGCTATTTTCTCTCTGCTCTTTAGTTAGTTTGAATAAGGGTTTGTCTATCTTGTTGATTTTCTCAAAGAATCAATTCTTTGTTTCATTGATTCTTTGATTTTGTTTTATTCTATTGATTTCAGCCCTCAGTTTGATTATTTCTTGCCATCTACTCCTTTTGGGTGTGATTTATTCTTTTTGCTCTGGAGCTTTCAGGTGTACCATTCAATTGCCAATATGAAATTTCTCCTTTATGTTTTTTAATGTAGGCACTTAGTGCTGTGAACTTGCCTCTTAGAACAGCTTTCATTGTGTTCCATAAGTTTGAGTATGTTGTATATTCATTTTCACTGAAATTTAGGAAGTCTTTAATTTCTGTCTTGACCCACTTTTTTTCATTCAGTAGAGAGTTGTTCAATTTCCGTGAATTTGTAAGTTTTCTGTTTTTTTTTTTGTTTGTTTGTTTTTTGTTTTTTTTTGGCTGATATTCAGCCTTTATCCCTGGTGGTCTGATGGGAGATTTTCAATTTCATGAGGTGACAAGAAGGTATAATGTTTCATGTTTGGGTGAAATGTTTGTAATGTCTATTAAATTTAGCACTTCTTTGTTTAGTTTTTGTCTGGATGACCTGTCTATTGACAAAAGTGAGGTATTAACATTTCCCACTACCAGTGTGTGAGGGTTAATATGTGAATTAAGCCGTAGTGGTGTTTCTTTTATGAACTTGGGTGTCCTTGTGTTTGATGCATAGATGTTAAGAATTGCAATGTCCTCTTGGTAGATTTTTTTTTCCTTTGGTGAGTACACAGTGTCTCTCCCTATCTCTTTTGATTAGTTTTAGTTGGAAGTCTATTTTTTTAGATATTAAAGTGGCTATAAGAATTTGCTTTGTAGGTTTGTTTTTTTGAAATATCTTTTCTATCCTTTTACCCTGAGGTGATGTTTATCCTTGATGTTAAGGTGTGTTATTTGGACATAGCAGTAGTATACATTCTGCCTTTAAATTAAATCTGTTAGTTTATGTCTTTTTATTGATAAATTAAGACCATAGATGTTCAGAGATAGCAATGAGCACTGAATGTTGATTCCTGTTACTTTTGTTTGTTTGTTTGTTGTTACTTTTGTTATGGTAATGGTGATGGTGGTGGTGGTAGTATTGTAATTATTGGTGGTGTGCATGTGTGTGTGTGAGTGTGTGTGTGTTTCCCTTCTTTTAACTTGCTGGTCTGGGATTATTTATTTCTTATGTTTTCTTGGGTATGGTTAACCTCCTTAGATTGGAGTTTTTCTTTTAGTGCCTTCTGTAGGGCTTGCCTTATATACTGATATTACTCAAATTTGGTTTTATCATGGAATGTCTTATTTTCTCCATACTTTGTGATCGAAAGTTCTGATGTGTAAAATAGTTTGGACTGGCATCTGTGGTCTCTTAGGGTCTGTAGCATATTTTTCTAGACCTTTCTTGATTTTAGAGTCTCCATTGAGAAGTCGGCTGTTATTTTAGTAGGTCTGCCTTTATATTTCACTAGGTCTTATTTCTTTGGATTTTAAATATTCTTTCTTTGTTCTGTAAGGTTAGTGTTTTGATTATTATGTGCAATGGGATATTTCTTTTCTGGTTCAGTCTATTTGGTGTTTTGTATGCTTCTTGTACCCTGATACAAGAAGGTACTTCTTTCTTTATGTTAGCAAAATTTTCTTGTATGATTTTTTAAAAGATTTTTCTGTGCCTGTGACCTGTGTTTCTTTTCTTTCCTCTATTGCTATTATTCTTAGATTTGTTTTTTTCAGTGTCCCAGATTTCTTGGATGTTTTGTGCTAGGATTTTTTTTTTTTTTTTTTTTTTTTTTTTTTTTTTTTTTAGATTTAACATTTTCTTTGATGGAGCTATCCATTTCTTCTATTGTGTCTTCAATACCTGAGATTATCTCTTCCATCTCTTGTATTCTGCTGGTGAGGCTTGCCTCAGAGATTATTACTTGAGTTCCTAAATTTTTTTCCTACTTTTTTCTTTTGCTGATTTAAGTAGAAGGTTCCCAGGCCATCCTTGCTGGAGTTTGGGGCTGGTGTAATAGGATAACTGGGGAGGAACCTTGGAGGACAGCAGAAATGATGGGGAGGTTGAAGCAGGTGGTCTGCTACAGAGTTGGGGGGTTTGTTTTGGAGGAAAAGGGGAAGAGGTAAAGCTCTGCAGCTAGCCTACCTGCTTCCCTGGCCTGAGGACCAAAAAGAACTTCAAAGTAAGGTTGCCCTCAAGCCCTGGAGGAGTGTCAGGGACCAAACATGAACCATGGAAAAGTACTAGCTAGGCCAGAGAACAAGCCCCTGCCCTAAACCAGATGCCCTCAAAGATAAAGAACATTCCGTGGTCAGGTAGCATAGCAACAGAACAATGGGCCCTGACCAGTGACCTTACCACCTAGCACAACATCCTGCAGCCTCACGACCTGCACATCCTCCTTCACCTGCATGTCTCCCCTCAACTGCACATCTGGCATGTCCTGCACCCCTTCCCTCCTCCCTACCCCCTCCCCCTCCCATGCTATATAAGCCTTGCTGAGGAGAATAAAATTTGCAGCTTGATCAGAACCCCGTCTTGCTGTCTTTTTTCGTGTCTCCCCATCCCTTTCATTCTCTTCCGCAGTTGGGTAGCCCCCGTTGACACCTGCTGGCCGGGGAAACTGGCCCCCAACATGGTGGCTTGACCCTCGCCTCATTGGGAGTTGAACGTCCTTCTCCAGGCAACTCCAGACGTCTGGTGGAGATATTTTTGCTGATCGTCCATTGAGACCGCCTGACTCGATGCCCTTTCTTGACGATCCGATCAGGAGGAGAGCAAGAAGGACAAGGTTAGTCTAAACTTCAGACTTAACCATGGGACAGGGAAGTTCTTCCCATGATCTTTTCGTTAAGGGCATTAAAGAGGCCCTCAAGACACGAGGGATAAGGGTTCGTAAAAAAGACCTCAATAAATTCTTTAGTCACTTAGAGGACTGTTGTCCCTGGTTTCCCCAAGAATGGACGATTGATGAAAAATGCTGGAGAAGGGTGGGCGACTGCCTTACTGACTACTTACACGTCTTCGGCCCAGACAAAGTCCCTGTTGTAACCTTTTCCTATTGGAACCTTGTTAACAATATCCTCAGGATCCAAAGGACTTCCCCCTCCCCTGACATCGAGTCATGAAAGAACAGTCTCATCCCCCCTCTTGCGCTGATTCACAACCTCCCCACTCCCCCCAACCCCCTTCGAGAGCACCCTCTATACAGGAGATTAAAAATATGGAAGAAGGAGCCCAATCACCCCCACCTCAGTCTATCTACCCCTCCCTCCAGGGTCTTGACCTGGCCCCCCTTAACCCTGGCGATGAGGCTGGTCAAAAAAAAGAGGCTGAACTTCAGGCAAAACAAATTCAGGTTCATTACCATCACCTCGATCTCCATGATCGTGGTCTTGATGAACCAGATAAAGACTCTATATCAGCACAGGTCCCTCTGCTCAGGGGAGGATGCACCTGTGCCTGGGAACTGGAGCCCACTGCATAGGGGATTGAGGGTGCAGCCGGGACTGCAGAAGGCAGGGAGACTAAAGTGCTCCACCATCCTGGGTGCCTTGGATGACATGCTCTATTGCACGATGGTTATGCAGACCCTATACTCTTTCCTCCCGGATTCACACCCGCCCCCTGTAAAAAAAGCTGCATCATTCCAGCTTCCTGCGGGACATGTGTGGATGTCTACATGTGGATGCCTACCATTAACAATGGAACTTATCAGGGATAGAGTCTCTGTCACCCCTCCCCCATCACGGCAAAAACATTTGGGCCTCCTTTCTTTGTTTTGCTATACCTATAGAAGGAGGAGATGTCAGGGACCAAACAAGGACCATGGAAAAGTACTAGGTAGGCCAGAGAACAAGCCCCTGCCCCAAACCAGATGCCCTCAAAGATAAAGAACATTCCTCCGTCAGGTAGGTCAGGTCAACTGAGAAAATGTCTCCATATATCCAACTTTAAGGCATTTTATTAAATAGTGATTGATGGGGCAGGGCCCAGCCCATTGTGAGTGGTGCCTTACCTGAATTGGTGGTCCTGGGCTCTATAAGAAAGCAGGCTGGGCAAGCCATGGAGGCAAGCCAGTAAGCAGCACTCTTCCATGGCCTCTGCATCACCTCCAGTGTCTAGGTTCCTGCCCTAATTGCGTTCCTGTCCTGACTTCTTTCAGTGAGAAACAGTGATGTAGAAATGTAAACCAAATAAACCCCTTTCTCCCCAAGTTGCTTTGGTCATGGTGTTTTGTTACAGCAATAGAAACCCTAACTAAGGGCCCCTCCATCAGTTTCTTCAGAGACTTAAATACGTTCACCTAGGGCAGCACTCAGCCAGTGTGTATGGGAGCCTGCCAGGCAAATTTGGATAGTGAACAATGGGTTGGATCAGCCCCAACCCTATACTTCTCTTTTTTTATTGAGTAGTGTTCAGTGGTAAACATATGCTAACAATTTATTCAGTCAACATTAAAAAAACATTTTAATTATTTCTAATTTATGGCTCTTTCAAAAGAAACAAAAGCCTGCTAAGAACATTTGTGTGTAGGTTTTTATACAAACATATATTATCATTTCTCTGGGATCAGTTTCCTAAAAGTGAAGTTTCTAGACTGCCTGCTAATTGAATAGTTTGTTTTTAGGAACTTCCAAATCATTTTCCCAAATGACTACACAATTTACACCTTTACCAGCATTGTATGCATGGATGAAACTCTGTGGATCCTTGTCAATATTTAATTCATCATTATTTTTATTTTGGCCACTCTGAAAGGTATATAGTGACATCTCCTTGGATTTTAATTTGTCTTTCCTTAGTTTCCAATGACTCTGAAATCTTTTTATATGCTGGCTTACCATTATTCTTGTTCATATTATTTGGCTATTTTATTTTTATTTATTTATGTTTTCAGAATGGAGTTTTACTACGTAGCCTAGGTGGACCTTAAACAGTCAATCTTCCTGCCTCGATCTCCCATGTTCTGAGATTATAGGCATGTGTATACCTGACTCATGTGCTTATTTTCCAAATGTATGATTTATTTTTCTCTTCTTTAATAATGTATGTTAAGAGTTTTCTGAATATTCTAGAACCAGTTCCTTGTCAGATAGATTGCAATGTGTTACTGAGTGTGTAGTGTGTCTTTGCAGTCTCTCTGTTAGGTGTTTCACAGAGAAACATCATTCAGGACCATTGTCATTAGGAGGCCCACGCATGGAGTGGCTCCTGGGTTCACTGAAACTGTTCAACTGCTTTGCAAGCCAATGGGGTAGTGCATTTTTAAGTCAAACTTCAAAAGCTGATGCATATTTTCAGTAGCAGCACTTGAAAAGCAGACAGAAAAATTGAAGCTAACTATGAGATACATAGTGAGTTCTGGTCCAGCCTGGGATACTGATGAAACTCTTTCTCAAAATAAGTAAACGAACTGTACGTGAATCTTGAATTTTGGTCTCTTTGGGGACAGAAATATGCATGATGTGGGAAAGCACTGAATGGAGCCACAACTTCATCACCTGGGGTCACCAGGAAGAAAACAATTCTCCTTGGATGAGGGTACAGCTAAGTTCTGATGTTCAAGTGTGTTAAATGCTTTCTTTCTTTCTTTTTTTTTTTTAATGTGTTTTTAATGTGAGATATCTGCACTGGGTTTATTGGGTTCTACCCATGTCCTAAGTTAGGCAACTTGTGTAATTGTAACTGGTTGGACCAGAAGTTGTGAGTATGTTGCAAATGTGAAACTGGCCTTTGTTGTTGCTGGTCATATAAAATTTGACAGCTACATTGGAAAACATTTTGTCTAATTTCTTAAAAATTCAGCAAAAACCTTACACAACTTCAGTAATTCCTTTTTGTGTGTATGTCTACCCAAGAGACCTCAAAACCAAATGTCTACATAAAGTTTTATACTAATGTTTTGGGTGGTGTTATTTATAGTTGCTTCAGACTGGAAACAACCTGAATATCTATCAGTTGGTGACTAGTGTAAGAAATATCAAATTTGAGTCTTTTCTATCAAATACTATAAAACTTGTGTTTAGAACAAGGAATTCATATCTTTTTGTCTCCTCCACCTTGTAAGAATTTCAAAAGTTTTAATGGTCACTTTTGGGGAATATTCCATCATACTATGAACCCTGAGTTTACATTTGCATTGATTAAATAAAATTAACCTTGGTCCAGAGCCTGAGTTAGCAACTAGTTATCAGAAAGTAATCATAGTGCAGCAGAAGGCATCCGGAAGAGACAGAGAAATGCACCTGAAGGAGTAGAGAGGGATTTGGAGTGGTGGCTTTTTTTGTTTGTCAGAAGAACGTTCTCTTTGGGAGATGCCAGCAAGGAGAGAAGGTTGTTAGCTAGGTGCTACTCAGCCTCTCTGAGCTAGCAGGTTTTCATGCCAGTCTTTGAGTCTCAAGTCTTAGCCATAAAGAGAATGATAGAGATTTAGTCAAAGTTACATTTAGTGGCAGTGACAGAGCCAGAGACTGCAGGAACAAAGCTCTCACCAGGTTGTGGCCTGAGTGATTGGACTGCTGCCAAGAGAAACAGGCCGGTGACTGCAGAGCCACAGTTGCTGGCTGAAAAAGCAGTAGATTAAGACAGTCACTGTACCAAAGTTAAAACAACACCTTCCCACCCAGAAAAACCTTTGTTTACTCAAAGGCCCACTACTCTATTCTAGAAATTTGATGGCCTGGACTAGTGACCCTTTTCTCCTTGGACAGTGACCCCTCCCCACTTCCTTCATTTCCTATGTATCAGTTCTTTGCGGACTCACCTGTAATAAGTCTGTAAGGTCAGACCCCTGCCAATGGCGGAAAAGACACAGCCACTATCTTCCTTAGAATAAAAATCAATACATTCTTGTCTCTCTGTGTGTGGTCTTCCTGAGCACACAGTCTTGATCAAGAGGAAAGTTTTCCTTATCCAGACACTGCAGATGGAATGGTGGTCTCTTTCTTTGTGACCTCATGTTCATTTCTAACAACTTATTGCTTAAGAACAAACTACATTTTATCCACACAGTGGGGGCACTATTCACCCAATAAAAAGAACAGAGCTGTTTTTACTTGCTTTAATGAGGATAAACCATAAAACCCTTACATTAAATAAAATGTAGAAGCCTACATTTGTGTTTAGATGACTTTCTCAGGAAAGGTAGTTCTCTACATAGAAAAAGCAGAACAGTGGTTGCAGAGGGATAGTGTAAAATGGAAAGGAGGTCATTTGGGTTATGTAGTAGCTTGAATAAGAATGGCTCCCATAGACTCATATGTTTGAATGTTTGGTTCCCAGTTGGTGGAATCTTTAGGAAGGATCAGGAGGCGTGGCCTTGTTGGGGGAGGAGTGTCACTAGGGGTGGGCTGTGAGGTTTCCAAAGTCCATACCAGGCCCGTTCTCACTCCCTTTCTGCCTGCTGCTGAGGATCAGATGTAAGCTCCCAGTTACTGCTCCAGTACCATGCCTGCTGCCACCATGCTGCCCACCACGACGATCATGGACTAACACCCCCAAACTGTAAGGAAGCCCACACTTAAGTGCTTTCTTTTATAAGTTGCCTTGGTAATGGCTTGCATCACAAAAAATAGAACAGTGATTAAGACAGGGTAAATGAAGCTCACAAATTAGCTTTTTTAGGGATAATGTTCACTCTGCAACTTTTCTGAAAATCACTGACATAAATTCACAATGGATGAGCTTTGTGTCATGTAAATTATTCCCTAGTGAAACTGCTGGAAACATAAATCGTGCATGAAAAGCCCTGGCAACCCATTTTACCACATACTCTCTTAAAGCAATGGTCTGTAAGCCATCGTTGCTGTAAGCCATCATTGCCCTCCTATCTTGCTTTTAGGGAAGCCAGGCTCAGGAATGAGAGGGGAAACAGTTTTTAGGTTCAGTTGCCTTTATATCTGTTTGGGGATAAATAGATTCTATTTTAAGGATTCCCTAGAAGTTCGTCAGCTAGAAGAATGGTTGGAGCCAGATAGATAGCAAAAGACCATTTTTCTTCCCTAAATGAACTTTCAAAGTTTGCATTTTTTCTATGCCCAGGCATTTGCTGAATGTTCTAGATGTGTGATAACATACTGAGACACTGCCATATTGCCCCTTCCCAGCTTGTGACATGTACAGTGATAGAATTTGATTATTTTCAATTGGAGTTCTTAAGTTATTACTCATTATGATGAGTAAATAATATTCTCAGACTGGAAACACAATGACTCACAAATTAGTGACCTAGGATATCTATTCTCTTACCTGCAGGGTTGTCATGTGATTCTGGAAGAAAGGAAATGTGCAGTTTGTTTGTTTATTTCAGGTGTTAATTTAGAGCACAGTTGTGTGGTTATTAGTTTGAGTTTCTGAGACAGAATAATCAGACTCAGGAACTAGAGATTAGAATGTGACTCCTGTCTGCTGCAAGCACTTTCTGTATTCTGTTCTTGATAAACTGTCTCCCATTAGTAATGAAGTGATTGCTCACAGGATGTCTGTGGTAGATAATGATGCAGCTCCCAACTCTAGGATGGTTCCATGTACATGGGTCTCTGGCAACTGTGCACAGAGCCACAAGCCCTTACAGAACTATCATCTGCATGCAATCACCAAAGGCGACTTTGCTGGTGACCTTGTCAGAAGCATTCTGTTTGGCAGGCAGGGTTGATGGAGTCTTGGCTGGCTCACAAGTGACAGCAAACATGTCTGTCACAGTGAGTTTACTGATTTGATACACAGAGCTCAAGTTAGAGACTCAGTTTGGAACACATCTCACAGCATTGTGCTTCTGTGCCCCAGGCATATTTCCTTCCCTGGTGTCCTGGGTGGTCACTTGTAGCTGAGTTTGGCAGAAGCAGCCATATTAGAGTGACATATTTAGGATTTTAGCAAAAATTCAGTCTTCAACTGACAGTTTTCCCTTTTTGCTGAGACCTGGCATACTGGATTGGCTGTCTGCCTACTTCATCCAGTCATGTTCACATTAACCCTTTCAAGGGGGTGGGAAACACACAAAGAAAAGTGAGGGTGATGGCAGAGCCGTGACCTGCAAGGCTTTGTGTCAGATATTTGTCTTCAGAGCTGCTCAGGTTCCTTTTCAATAGTCAGACTATCAGAATCAAGTCGATCCCTCTTATGGTCTCAGATATAAATAGAAACTAGTTTTCTGTTTTTTTCTTCCCCCTTAGTGCTAATAAGATTGTTTATGCAGTCCATGAAGCATAAGGTCTTGCATGTAGTAAATTCTCAATAAATATAAGATACATTTAGCATTTTCATAGTATATGTGTGTGTGTCATATATATGTGTGTGTATAAATGTCATATTATCTGCAGGCAAAATTATTTTACTTAGCAAAACTTGAATTTGTAAGACCAGAAACAAAAAGAATATGCTTAATTTTTGTATGAAAAAACATTGAGTAGAAAATTCTATTTTATACATTATTTAAGATATACCTAGAAGCAATGTAACTTCAATTTACTGGAATTAGATTAACATATTGCTAGTACAGATTTAAAAAAACTAATATAGCTATCTCAACAGATTTGAATAACTGATTTAACTGAGTTGTAAAAGCGCAAAATAAATTGTTTTCTTTTTCCTTTTTAAAAAAAATTCTTCTCATACAATATGTCTGAAAGCAGCCCCCCCCCCTGCACTCCTCCCCTACCCCCTCTCCCAGATTTACCCCTCCTCAGTTTCCCTTCAGAAAAGAATAGGCCTCCCAGGGATATCAATTGAACATGACAAAACAAACTGCAATAAGACTAGACATAAATTCAGTCTTCAACTGACAGTTTTTCCTTTTTGCTGAGACCTGGCATACTGGATTGGCTGTCTGCCTACTTCATCCAGTCATGTTCACATTAACCCTTCACGCATCATGGCTGGATGAGGCAACACAGTAGGAGCAAAGGGGTCCCAAGAGCAGGCAGAAGAATTGGAAACACCTCCACTGCCATGTTAGGAGTCCCACAAGAATCCCAAGTCAAACAACCACAGTGTGTATACAGAGGACCTAGAGCAGACCTATGCAGGTTCCATGGATGCTGTTTCAGTATCTGTGAGCCCCTGTGAGCCCTGCTTAGTTGATTCTGTGGGCCACATTCTCCTGGTGTCCTTGACCCATCCTGGCTTCTACAATCCTTCCTACCCCTCAAGTAAATTAATTTTGTTTAAAGTTCCTCATCCTTAATGTTGGATTGGTAGTGCCTGTCATAGGATTCCATCAAGAAATTCTGTGAAAAATAGTGTCTCAAGGCTGAAGAATTGTGTAGACTATAACAGTTGAAATAAAATGCCAGTGTTCTAGCACTTTTAAAATCAGATTTAAGCAATGGCCATTGCCTCTGCATTGGCTAACTTCAGGTGTGGAGTGATATCCATATAACTGGTAAGACATACTTCTGTGTATGGGCATGCATGGGGTGTATACTTCTGTGTCCGTGTATATGTGTGAGGCTGTTTCCATAGCTAAGATGAAAGAAATGTTAGAAGGGACGATGTTCCACTAGCCCTTCCTTCCCATGGGAACATGTTTCAGTTGCTGTTTCCCCTGGGTTTGGTAGCAGACATAGAGTGCTTCCTGGGAGTGTGGGAATGGTGCTCGGCAGGAGGGTGATGCTTCCTGATCATCCTCCTTGGGTTGAGCTGGGTGGCTGGTGCCTTTTGTTTCTAGGCTTCTGGTTTCTTGGGCTGAGCTACCTGCAGCTGCTGTGGCTCCTATGTGAGCACAGGCATCAAGAAAGCTTTCAGCCTCTGGTATCATGAAAGCTGATCTAACAGAAGTCTTTTTAAAATATTTATGTTCTACTGGTTTTGTTTCTGTGGAGAACCCTGACCAATACAATCTCTGTATACGGAAAAAGAAAAATCTTTTTTTCCTACCTAGATGAACTTCCATCATCAGAATGAAAGGAGAATAAGTTTTGATGTCTATTTTGCAATGTTGCCTGAAAGGTTAGTTATGTACCGAACATTAGAGGACTGTACTATTCTTGCTTGTTAGAAGATGCTTTCAGTTCAATTCCATTTATTAAATAATGTGGATTTTAGCCAGTTTTTTGAGTGAGCATAGACTGAGCTTCTGGGAGCATCCATCTAATTTATTAACATTAAATGTTATAGAACATCATTGAACAACTACTTTTGGGTTTTCTCTTCATAGAAAATAACAACCTGGTAGAGAAATATAACACTTTCTATTACTGATACTGCTTGCAGCTCATGATGTCATTTCCTGTCTTTCTACAGATGGTTTTCTGGGTACCATGTACCAGTAAGACCTTTTATGAAAGATACTTGAACTTAAGGAAGGAAGGGTTTGTTTGTCTCACAGTATCAGAAGTTTCAGTCTGTAGTCTTTGCTTCCATTGATTATGGGCCTGTGGTGATGGAACATCATGGCCCTTGGTGCATGTTCCAGAAGCCATTCACCTCACAGCAGACAGGAAACGGAGATAAAATATGGCTCCAAGGACAAGCACCTTTTGACCTACTTTCCTCAGGACTCCATATCCTAAAATTTCACAGTTTCCCTAGTTAGTACTATCAAGCCTTCAACACATGAGCATGTAGGGGATATACAATATTCAAACTATAGCAACGATAGCAACAGTCTCTAAATTTTCACAAAACACCAATAATTACAGTAGCAATGGCTTGTTTTTTTGAATTTATTTTATTTTATTTTACAATATAATTCAACTTTACATATCAGCCATAGATTCCCCCGTTCTCCCCCTCCAGCCCCGTCCCCTCCCCCCTACCCACCCCCCATTTCCATCTCCTCCAGGGCAAAGAGTCCCCCAAGGATTGAGATCAACATGGTGGACTCAGTCCAGGCAGGTCTAGTCCCCTCCTCCCAGGCTGAGCCAAGCGTCTCTGCTAAGCTCCAGGTTTCAAACAGCCAATTCATGCACTGAGCACAGGACCCAGTGCAACTGCCTGGATGCCTCCCAAACAGATCAAGCCAATCAACTGTCTCACCCATTCAGAGGGCCTGATCCAGTTGGGGGCCCCTCAGCCATTGGTTCACAGTTCATGTGTTTCCATTCGTTTGGCCACTTGTCCCTGTATTCCATCCATCCCTATAGTGGTATTCTATTTGTACTGAAATGTGATTTTATTTGTATGTTAATAAATAAAGTTGCCCAGAGGTCAGTTGTTAGCAAGCCATAGCGAGAGCCGGGCGTGGTGGTGCACGCCTTTAATCCCAGTACTCAGCAAGCAGAACTAGGTAGATCTCTGTGTGTTCAAGGATACAGTCAGCATTGGAGACACACGCCCTTTGATCTCAATACCAACCATAGAAGACTTGGAGGTCTGCACAGACAGGCCCTAACGAGGCAGTCACGTAGTTACAGGCAGTGATGAGACAGCCACGTAGTTGGGTTTACAACCAATGAGAAGGAAGAACCAGAACTCTTTATAAGATTAAACGCATAGGAAGTAGCTCCCTTTTCGGAGAGGTTTCTTGGCGGAAGAAGCTAGCCAGCAGCACGTGGGTAAGCTCCTAACTCTGACCTCTTGGGTTTTTATCTTTACCTTGGCTCTGTGTTTCTTATTTAATAAGACGGTTAGTTACATCTACACATCCCTGGTCCCAACAACTCTTGCTCTCATAAACCCTCCTCCTTCTCGCCAATTGGACTCCCGGAGCTCCACCCGGGGCCTGACCGTGGGTATCTGCATCTAGTTCCCTCAGTCACTGGATGGGGTTTCTAGCACGACAATTAGGGTGTTTGGCCATCCTATCACCAGAGTGGGTCAGTTCGGCCTATTTCTCGACTATTGCCAACAGTCTACTGTGGGGGCATCTTTGTGGATTTCTGTGGGCCTCTCTAGCACTTTGCTTCTTCCTATTCTCATGTGGTCTTCATTTACCATGAACATTCCTTGTGTTCCCTCTCTGTTCTTGATCTAGTTGGGATCTCCTGCTCCCCCAAGTTCTCTTTCCCTCACCCCTCGCCCCTTATTACCCCCACTCACATCCAGACTGTTCATGTAGATCTCATCCATTTCTCCGTTGTTGGGCGATCCCCGTGTCTTTCTTGGGGTCCTGTTTTCCAGGTAGCCTCCCTGGTGTTGTGAGTAGCCGTCCAGTCATCCTTGTTCCACAACTAGTATTCTCCTATGAGTGGGTACATACCATGTTTGTCTTTCTGAGTCTGGGTTACCTCACTCAGGAGGATTTTTTCTAGATCCATCCATTTGCCTGCAAACCGCATGATGTCATTGTTTTTCTCTGCTGAGTCGTATTCCATTGTGTATATGTACCACAGTTTATTTATCCATTCTTCGGTTTAAGGGCATCTAGGTTGTTTCCAGGTTCTGGCTATTACAAATAATGCTGATATGAACATAGCTGAGCAAGTGCTCTTGTGGTATGATTGAGCATTCCTTGGGTATATGCCCAAGAGTGGTATAGCTGGATCTTGCGGGAAATTGATTCCCAAGCAATGGCTTGTTTTTAGGAAGTAGGAAAATTAAAGAGGGAGATGTTTGTGGGCTTAAAGGGTTGATTGACTAGTCATTTAGTGGAGACCCTATGACTGAATGAGAGACAACTGATTCTTATCAAATCCTGAATTTTCGTTTATTTATATTTTTAAGAGGGCAAGGATAAACAATTTAATACAGGTTAGCATTCTGTGGAACTTCACTAAGGGTATTTTCTGCATATGATGTATAAAATAGTGTACATGATAGTAACATTTTAAAAAGTTTTCCCTTTTATTGAAAATAGATTTTCCTCACATAATATATGCTGATTATGGTTCTCCCCTCATTTACTCCTCCCAGTTCCTCCCCATCTACCCTCTCATCCAGATCAACTCCCTTTCTGTCTCTAATTAGAAAACAATCAGGCTTCTAAGGGATAATAATACAACACAGGGTAATATGATATGATATAATAGAATATGACAAAATAATTACTAACACATTGGAATTGGACAAAACAAACAGAAGGAAAAGAGCCCAAGATAAGACACAATAATCAGAGGTGCACTCATTCTCACATTTAAGAATCCCATAAAAACACTAATCTGGAAGCCATAGTATAAACACAGGACCTGGTGCAGACCCATGAAGGTTCTATGCATGCTACCGCACTCTCTGAATTCATATGTGCATTGATTATGTTGATTTAGAGGACCTTGTTTTCTTGATATCCTCCATCCCCTCTGGCTCTTACACTCTTTTTGTCTCATTTTCTTCTGGTTCCCTGATCTCTGAGGGGAGGGATTTGATGGAGACATCCCATTTAAAGCCAAGTGTTCCAAGATCTCTCTCTCTTTCTGTGTGCATAATATCTGGCTGTGGGTCTCTGTATTTGTTCCCATCTGCTACAAAAGGAAGCTTCTCTGATGATGACTGAGCAAGTCACTGATTTATGGGTATAGCTGAATAGCATTAGGAATCATTTTATTGCTATGTTTTTTTGTTTTTTTTTTGTTTTTAAGAACAGTAGTATTTTGTTTTACCCTAAGTGCCTTGGATATCTCATCTCAGGTTCTTGGTCACCCAAGCAATCAGGCATGTGTTCCATCTTGTGGATGGACCTTAGTCAAGTGAAATATTGGTTGGTTACTCCCACAAGCTTTGTACCACAATTACACTAGCATATCTTGTAGGCAGGACAGCATACATCCACTGACTTACCATCCTCCTGTCTGAAAAAGTCAGTTTACCAGTATCTTACACATGGGAAAATTTAACTTTGGTAATGATATATTGGCTATGGAATCATTAAATTCATAATAAAGAAATAGAGGATCCTTACATGACTTTAGTTTTTAAAATATACTTTTAAATTTATTTAAAATTTGCATACAATAAAGTGGATGGATCTTCAATGTAAAATGTGACATATTTTGGCAAATGTACACATCACACTATCCCATTGCATTATCACAAAGAAAATTTTCCTCATACTGGATTCCAATTCTTCCCTCACTCAGGGGATACTAGGGTCCTGATTTCTGTGATCAGTAGGGTTTGTTTGCTCCTGAACATCGTAGAAATGGAGCCATCATGTGTGCATGCTTGTTGCTGATATCTTTCTTTACTGTTGTGTAAGTAATGGTCCCTTGTATTGTTGAGTATTTTGTGTGAACACTGAATGAGTTAGTAATCTATTTTACTCTGATGAATGTTTGTGAAGCTTCCTGTCGTGAGCCATTTAACAATATGCTATAAGTGTACTTATAAATGTTTTATAAACAAATTTTCTCATTTATCTCAAGTAGAACTATTGGGTTATAAAGTGGCTGTATCTTTAAATTTATACTAGTAATTATAGATTTTGGTGGACACATATTTTCTTGTTATTGTAAGTGGAATTGTTGTCTCATAGTGTGGATTTATCTTTAAATGTGTAAATCATCACCAAATTGCTTTGCAAAACAATTGTACTGTTATTTACTCCCACTGGCAAAGTAGGAGACTCTACTCACTCCATATTCTTGCTAGTTTTGCCTTGTGTTTCCAACTCTAGCATTTCTAGTGAGTGTGTAGTGATATTAATCTGTGATTGAACTTATGTTTTGCTGATGACTGACAGCGATGTACATTTCATGGTCATGAACACAGTTGAGTATAAGACATCTTGCCAAGTCTTCCTAGTTAGCTTGTGTGCCTTTTAATTCTTGGTCTGCCTTCTAATTATTAAGTTCTTTGTAATGAATACTGCTCCTTTGTCACAGATAGAGATTGCAAATATTTTCTTCTACTTCCAAACCTGCTTTTTATTTTTATAAAGATGTCTGTTGAACAATAACTTTGTAATTGTGGTGACATCTAACTGATAATTGCTATTTCACTGGCTCCTGTTGTTTGAAGTGTCTCTATACAGTATTTCTTTATGGTGGAATGGGACACATTTTTTTTTTCTCCAGAAGATATGTCAATGTAGTGTTTAAGTTTAAGTCTCTGATCCTTTTTAGCTAATTTTGTGTATAGTTTATTTTTCCATACATTTATCTGGTTTCTGTAAAGCACTATTGATAAAGACATTTATTATTTTTCATATTATAAGCACACACAGAGAATCTTTGTGTTAACATTGCACTGTCTTGATTCCTTTAGCTGTATAACATTAAAATGATGTAGAATCTAACAATTTTGGTTGTTTTTCTCCACTATTTTAGCCATTCTAGACCATTGGTAATACATTGTAGAATCAGCTACTAAATTTCTATTCAATCTTTATTTATATTTGCAATGGTTTAATTCACTGAACCTACAGGTCAATCTAGGAATCATTGAGAATCTGGCATTAGCAAGTACTGTAATTCATAAACTGATGATCTTTGCTAATCTGGCTTTTGTGTCTCAGCAAAGTTTGAAGTTTTCAGTGTTTTGGTTTTACACAGCTTTTTTTCTTTATCTTTAAGAAGTTTCCACCAACACCTAGGAAGCCTGCATGGGCCTGACCTAGGTACTCTACATAAGTGTGACCATTGTGTAGCTTGGTCTACATGGGAGACTCCAGCAATGGGAGCATGGGCTGTCCCTAACACTTGAACTGGCTTTTGGGAACCTATTCTGCATACTGGGTTGCCTTGCCCAGCCTTAATACAAAGGAGAAGCTTAGTCTTACCTCAACTTCATAAGCCATGCTTTGTTGATACCCATGGGAGGCCTGTCCCTTTCTGAATGGAAACATGAGAGGAATGGATGGGGGAGAGCAGAAGAGAGGTGGGGGAAGGGAAAAGGAGGAGAGGAGGGAGGGGAAATTGCAGTCTTGATGTAAAATAAATGAAAATAAATAAATAAATGGCCAGGCGGTGGTGGCGCACGCCTTTAATCCCAGCACTCAGGAGGCAGAGGCAGGCGGATCTCTGTGAGTTCGAGGCCAGCCTGGTCTCCCAAGC
>CABHPQ010143648.1:22094-40408 GCA_902168405.1 Peromyscus aztecus
CAGATAGTATTAGTTTTAGTAGCTTGGAGGGAGCTAAAATCTAAATGATTTTTTCATATACAATTTGTCCACCTAAAAATAAAGATTTTATTTATTTATTTGTTTGTATTTATTTCACTTTCCAAAGCTCCTGTTTGTATTCATTTTCTAACCTTAGTACATTGAATGTGACCTCTGGAAAGTTCTGAGTACTTGTTATATCACCCATCATAGAAGCAAACAACCAGTTGTGGTGTGTGTGTGTGTGTGTGTGTGTGTGATGCTGGGGATCCACCCAGAGTCTTCCACTGAGCTACACCCTTAGGCACAGTCCTTTCTTTTCTCTACTTCACCACAGGCTCAGAAACAGCTGTTGTGTAGGGCAGTGTGTTGGAAAGATGCTAACCAACACAGAGCTATTGTTGTGCTTATATCTCTCTCACAAAACAAAATCTCTTGCCTATTCATATATATATATATATGTATATATATAATATATCATCCACACACATGCATGCATGCACACACGCATACACACACACACACACACACACACACACACACACACACACACACACACGAGAGAACCTGAGTGAGGAGGGCCTTAGCATTCCCATGGGTCTGAGGCATTGGCATTCTTTGTTGTGATATATTTTGATTACACTTTGGTACTCCCAGGACTGACAATAAAGTTTGCTATGAATCAGAGGGCAGAGCTAGCAACTAGCTGACCAAAATTATTCACAGATGTTGTTTTGGATAACTGAGGGCATATAGATAAACACAGGTAGTAGTAGGGAGGGGCTGAAAGAAAGCCTCAGCCTTTTGTATTGAGGAAGGAAAGAGAGAGAAGAGGTCACTGGTTGCTTCTTCACCATTTCTGTGATCAATCAGGTTCTTACCCAGATAGCTGATCTCTGAGTTTTACTGATAAAGAATAACTAGATAAATGCTTCATCTGTTCCCCAGCGTTGGGCATGAGATCACAAGGCATCCACTCACCACTGGCTTTATAGCCTCTGGAGCTGCTCCTGTGGCTGGCTTTCCCTCCCATCTCACAGGCCCTCTGACTGAGTCTGAGTTTCCCATTGCAGTGTCTCTATAGTCGTCTCCAGCTGCTGCCTGTTCCTGGCTCCAAATGCAATGGGTAGTTGGGCCCCAAACACTGTCAGAGTTAGCCACTCACTGCTGGCCAGCTCTGTCCTTCAGACAGCCCCACGCCCCTGCTTCCCTCCATGCAGGCTTCTTCTGCATGCGCCCCCGTGTCTGCTTTCTTGCCACCTCTCCTCATAGGTTGTGTGCTCCCCTCAACCCTCTGCTCAGGCTGCTGCCGTGCCAGGTGGGCTGCCTCAGTATCCACTCGGGCTTTTGCTGCTGCGACCACTGCCACGCACGCTCAGCCCCGATTGAAGTTGCCCCCACTGCCACGTTCTCTGTCCGGCTGTGAAGTGCGGTGACAGCCAGCCTCACACTTTATTGTCACTGTCAGCAAATCTGGTGGGACATCTGGGAAATCTTAAAGGGGGAATAGGTTTTTAAAAAAGAGGTTTTATCCATGGTAAAAATGGGGAGCAATATGATTTAGGGAGTTAGGTCTCTGTATGGTTCCACAATGGATGGTTTGAAAATGGAAAAATCAAATGAAGGGATAATCAACTTAGCAGGGATTAACATAATGTTGATTATAAATCATTATCATTTTGGTAATTCAGGTTTTTTCTGGATAATAATTTTAATATAAATATTCTTTTTTTGATAATATTAATTTTATTACTTCCATTTTTATTTAATATTTTTACTTTATAATTAACTTAATTTCACATATCAGCTACGGATTCCCCCATCCTCCCTCCTCCCACCCCCTAACCTTCTCCCCCAATCCACCCCCCATTCCCACCTCCTCCAAGGCAAGGTCTCCCTTGGGGAGTCAGCCCAGCCTGGTAGACTCAGCTGAGGCAAGTTGAGTCTCCTCCCTACACCAAGGCTGAGCAAAGAGTCCCAGCATAGGCCCTGTGCTCCAAAAAGCCAGCCCATGCACCAAGGACAGGTCCCAGCTCCACTGCCTGGAGGCCTCCCAAACAGTTCAAGCTAATCAACTGTCTCACTTATCCAGAGGGCTTGGTAGAGTTCCATGGGGGCTCCTCAGCTATTGGTTCACAGTTCATGTGTTTCCGCTAGTTTGGCTATTTGTCCCTGTTCTTTTTCCAATCATGGTCTCAATATCTCTTGCTCATACAATCCCTCCTCTCTCTCATCGATTGGGCTCTCCGAGCTCAACCTGGGGCTTGGCCGTAGGTCTCTGCATCTGTTTCTATCAGACACTGGATGAGAGTTCTATCATGACAGTCAGGGTATTCAGCCATCTGATCACCAGAGCAGGTCAGCTCAGGCACTCTCTCGACCATTGCCAGTTGTCTACAGTGGAGGTATCTTTGTGGATTTCTGGGGACCTCTCTAGCACTCTGCTTCTTCCTATTCCCCTGGTGTCTACATTCATCATGGTATCTCCCTTCCCATTCTCCCACTCTGCTCCTGATCCAGGTGGGACCTCCCGCTCCCCTAAGCTCGCTTTCCCCTGACCCTTGCCCTCCATTACCCACCCCACCCCCAATTTGCTCATGTAGATCTCATCCATTTCTCTGTCATTGGGTGATCCCTGTGTCTTTCTTAGGGTCCTCTTTACTAGGTAGCCTTCCAGGAATTGTAAGTTGCAGTCTGGTTATCCTTTGCTTTACATCTGCTATCCACTTATGAGTGAGTACAAACCATGTTTGTCCTTCTGAGTCTGGGTTACCTCACTCAGGCTGATTTTTTTCTAGTTCCATCTATTTGCCTGCAAATTTCGTGATGCCATTGTTTTTCTCTGCTGAGTAGTACTCTATTGTGTATATGTACCACATTTTATTTATCCATTCTTCAGTTGATGGGCATCAAGGTTGTTTCCAGGTTCTAGCTATTACAAATAATGCTAATATGAACATAGTTGAGCATGTGTCCTTGTGGTATGATTGAGCATTCCTTGGGTATATGCCCAAGAGTGGTATAGCTGGGTCTTGAGGGACGTTGATTCCTAATTTTCTAGGAAAGTGCCATATTGATTTCCAAAGTGGCTGTACAAGTTTGCATTCCCACCAACAGTGGAGGAGTGTTCCCCTTGCTCCACATGCTCTCCAACATAAGCTGTCTTCAGTATTTTTGATCTTAGCCATTCTGATGGGTGTAAGATGGTATCTCATAGTTGTTTTGATTTGCATTTTCCTGATGACTAAGGATGTTGAGCAATTCCTTAAATTTCTTGTGGCCATTTGAGTTTCTTCTGTTGAGAATTCTCTGTTTAGCTCTATAGCCCATTTTTAATTGGAATGTTGTGTATTTTGATGTTCAAGTGGGTCAAAGACCTCAACATAAATCCAGTTACTCTGAACTTGATAGAAGAGAAAGTACGAAGTAGTCTTGAATGCATTGGCACTGGAGATCACTTCCTAAATATAACACCAGTAGAACAGACACTGAGAGAAACAATTAATAATTGGGACCCCTTGAAACTGAGAAGCTTTTGTAGGGCAAAGGACACAGTCAACAAGACAAAATGACATCCTGCAGAATGGGAAAAGATCTTCACCAACCCCACATCTGACAGAGGGCTGATATCCAGAACATATAAAGAACTCAAGAAATTAGACATCAAAATAACCAACAGTCCAATTAAAAAAAGGTAATTCAGGTTTTATCCTTAAAAAAGTGGTTTAATATCTGTGCCAAATATGGAAAATTTACTGATAAGATACAATCCTTGGAAATACCTACTAGTGAAACTAAGAAAAATATTCATACACAGACAGAGAATTTAAAGCATAACCTACCACACAATTGCTTTATGAAACTGAAGAGAAGCCACCAAGGTTCTCAGAAAACCAACTTTAATTTATCCAGTTACCATATAAGAATGACCACCAGATGATATATAACCCCAAGGCTATTCAGAAGTTAACTGGATCCTGTAGAAATGTTAGGTTTGAAGAGATTTAAGGAAGCAGTTGTTTCATATGATATGAATTCACCTTTTATAAGGCAGATGTTAAATTCATGGGCAATTAGGAATAGAATTATTCCGTAAGACTGGAAAGATTTGCTTATAACAGTATTGGAAGCTGATCCTCAGTTACAATGGAGAGCATGGAGAGAGGAAGCTAGCATCCTACAACAATGAGGTAGGAATAGAGGTCATGACATTTCTCAAGACTGGCTATTTGGTAGGGGCCATTATAATAATTTGCAAAGGCAGTCTATATTTGATGATAACACCTCGATTGTATGCCATATAGCTGGTTTGAATGCTTAGACAGGGTTGAAGAATCAGGAAAGAGAACTGAGTCAATTACTAAAAATATACAAGACCCAAAAGAAGCCTTCACTGATTTTTTTTAAAGATTGACCTCAGTTGTAGATAGAATGACATACAATTCAGATGACAGACAAATATTAATTGAATCTTTGGCTTTAAAAAATGCTAATTCAGAGTGCAAAAGGGTGATTATGCATTTAAAGGCAAGATCAGCACCCATGGATGAATGGGTCCAAAATACAGCTGATATTGTATATCACATTTATGTTAATACTTGGATAGGAGAGGTGATTTTTGAAAATTTTAAGGAAAATCAAAAGGTCAGATGTTTTAATTGTGGTAAACTAGGTACCTGAAAAGGGATTGTAGGCAAGGTGCTCCTAGATACAATTTTTTTTTCTGGAGTTAATCAAATAGAAGACCCCATCCTTCTGGAATATGCAAAAGATGTGACAAAGACTGGCATTGGACTGATGGATGTAGATCAACAAGGGACAGCCAAGGCAATCCTTTGCATTCAGTAAATGACTTAGGGGGATTTTTGCAGGCCCCAATGTCAAATCTGGTTCAATAATTTCCTGTCAGCATTGGGGAAACCCCTCTACAGAACAATTAAAAGATTTAATGCCCATTGTTAAAAGCTATACTGCTTCATTAGATAAATTGAAATTTTCAGGAAAGACCATAAAGCAAGTATATTAGCAAATTGCTATAAATGATTAGAAATAAAAGCTAAAAATACAAATAAATGGCATTGAAATTGAGAGTTTGGTAGACACAAGTGTGGATGTGACAATCATTTCACCAAAATCCTGGCATACAGATTGGCCTCTTCAGAAGGTAAATGTTCAACTTCTAGGGACTGAAACTTTAACTCAGGTATAACAAAGTGCAAGATGGGTTGAGTGCACAAGGCCAGAAGGACAGATAAGGAAAATTAAAACCATATGTGGCAAACATAGCAATTAATTTATAGGGATGTGATTTGTTGCAGCAATGGAAAACACATATTAACATTCCTTCAATCTCAGAAACAAACCATTATCTAAAATATGCTTCTGAGAAAAATATCAAAATGGTATTATCAAAAACAGTTTATACCATTTAGATTATGCTTAAGCAGGACACAACAGATGTTGGTCTTTCAAAGGTACCAGTACTCCTACTTTAAAAATGGCTAACTGACAAATCTGTGTGGGTGGAACAATGGCCTTTGACATCAGAAAAATTACAGGCATTAGAACAGCTGCTATATGAGCAGCTAAATGTTCAACATATTGAAGAATGAACCAGTCCTTGGAATTCACTTATATTTGTCACTAAAAAGAAATCTAGAAAATGGAGAATAACATATTTAAACATAAATAAGGTGATTCAGTCAATGGGCTCTCTACAGTCTGGAATTCCCCTGCCTTCTCTATTACCTAAAGAATGGCCTATTATAGTGGTTGATTTAAAAGACTATTTTTTTCATTTTACTATTCCTTTACTATAACAGGATAGAGGAAATTTTCCTTCACAGTGCCTACATATAATAATTACCAGTCTGTTAAGATATCAGTGGAAAATTCTTCCACAAGGGATGTTAAACAGCCCTATCTTGTGTCAATATTTTGTACAACAACCATTGGAAATAACTCATAAACAGTTTCCTCACTCTATAATTTACCATTACATGGATGATATCTTACTAGCTGATTCAGACTTCAGATACCTTAGGGAAAAAAAGTTTAAAGAGGTAAAGAAAAATTTGCCTTGTTGGGGATTACAAAATTGCTCCTGAAAAAAAAATCCGAAGAGGAGATTCTATGAATTACTTAGGATATAAGATAGGTTTACAAAAGCATTCAATCACAGATAGTTCAAATAAAGAGAGATCAGTTACAAACACTTAATGGTTTTCAAAAATGGGGGGGAGATATTAACTGGCTACAGACCACAATTGAATTAGCAACTCAAGAACTAGGTAACTTATTTCAAACCTTCCAAGGTGATTAGGACTTAAATAGTCCAAGAATATTGTCAGCTGATGCTGAAAAAAATTGACTTTGGTTGAAAAGAAATTACAGAATGTGCATGTGGATAGTTTGGATACAGAGCTTGATGGTATTCTGGTTACTTTACCTTCTACTCATTCTCCGAAAGGAATTCTTAGGTAGAGAGAAGATAATATCTTAGAATGGATATTTTTGCCACACAAACAGTTAGAAATCAAAGACTAAATTGATTCTGAATGGAAAATTAAAACTTCATCAATTAGCAGGAATAGACCCAAGAGAAATTGTGGTGCCTTTTCTTAATGCTGAAATTGCTTCATTATTGACAGAAAATAAACATCCAAAAAGTGATTGTGGTCATTTCTTAGGAGAGATTAACAACAAATATCCCCAAAGCAAGAGACTTCAGTTTATAAACAGAACTAATTGGATTCTTCCTCACACCAATTTCTGGAGCCCTTACATTATTTACTGATGCAAATAAATCAGGAAAGACAGATTATAAATGACAAAAAATTAGTAGAGTGGCAAAAACCTTTATGATTCTGTTCAAAAGTCAGTACTATATGCTATTCTCATGGTGTTATAGATTTTTCAAAACTTCTTAATGTAGTTACTGACTCTCAATATGCAGAAAGAGTTGTTTTACATATTGAAACTGCCAAACTTATTCCAGATGATTCAAAATTAACTTTTTATTTATTAAATTACAAGTAATCAGAAATAGAAATCATCCTTTGTATCATATCAGATCCCATATAGGTCTATCAGGCCCTCTAACACAAAGTAATGATTAAATCAATCAGCTATTGATAGGAAATGTGCTAGAAGCCTCAGAATTTCATAAGAAACACCATGTTAATTTCAAGGGCTTAAAGAAAAAATTTTCTATCACTTGGGAACAAGTCAAAGAAATGTTCTACTTCATCTTTTATAACCACATTCCACTACCTGCAGGAAGTAACCCAAAGGGTACTCAAAGAAATGAAATTTGGGAACTATCTGTGTTTCATTTTGTAGAGTTTGGAAAATTATAAGATGTGCACCATACCATAGATACATATTCAAGATTTCAATGGGCAATTGCTTTGAGTTCTGAAACTGCTAATTCTTTAATTAAACATTTATTAGAAGTTATGGCCATTATGAGGATACCTGTACAAATTAAGACTGACAATGCACTAGCATATGCCTCTAGTAAAAATGAAACTTATTTTTATATTACAATATAAAGCATATTACAGGTATACCACACAATTCTACAGGACAAGCAGTTATAGAAAGGTCTAATCACACTTTGAAAGATATGATTAATAAACAGAAGGGGTAGTAAAGATCCCCAGAGATAGATTGCACAATGCTTTATGAATTTTATATTTTTTAAATGCTAATGAGAAAGAAATGACAGCTTCAAAAAGACATTGGATAGTAGAAAAAAACTGCTGAATTAAATCAGCCTGTACACTTTAAAGATGTGTTGACCTCAGAATGGAAACCACAATATATGTTACATTGGGGAAGATGCTTTGCTTTTGTTTCCACAGGAGAAGAAAATCTATGGATACCATCAAAATTGATAAAGTTTAGATTTGAACAATAGAGACCTTTTGCTTAGGATAGGCAATAGTTCGACAAACAACATGGCCATTCAATCTAAACTAACTTACAAGACTTACAAATGCCTTTCATTTGATCAGGTATAACCTTCAAAAAGGGAAATTTCCCAAAGTTAGGGTTGGGACAGGGTTCTGTCTTTATCTTTCCAGGAAAATAAAGGCATCCAACTAAGGAATCTGAAAACCACTGGACAGATGAGATATCCTACAAAAAAGGATGATTCATCCAGAGAAAATGTCCCCAGAAAAGGAGTAACTTGGCCTAATGGTATAGCACATTTCAAACAGGATAAAATTTCATAAATCTTCCCAAATGTTTGTTTCTGATGTTCTTTATAAGCATATAAGAAAAATGGTCATTTTGTGGTCCCAATTCAATTAAAAATTAAACTGGCTTTGGAGTTGGAGTGTGGCTCTCTCCTTCTCTAAATCCATACATGCTTGTTAAAGGAAGATCCAAAAACTCTGTCTCATGTCAGAAGAGCCACCTGATATGGGACAGAAAAAAAAACTTATGGGACTATTCTTTTGTCACTAATCTTATAATGTTTTGATTTTATTTTGACTCTTTAAACTTTTCTTAATGGATAAATATTATCTGAAAATTTATAAAACTAATATATATATATACACACTTTCTGTTGTGATATTAATGGTCATATTATTTACCTTCCTGTATGTGATTTTGGCTTTGAGTCTGAAGCAGATACCCATGAATGAAGTTTGTGTACCCTGGATATACTTAACAGATTGTGGCCCTTTAACTTCTCCAAGATCTGCTGCATATGACCTTTAAAATGCTTGTTTTCTGCAGCAAAATGTGATCATTTCTAACAATGACCCTTGAAGTCTCCAAAAGGATGATGTGGCCCCACAATGATGACTCCATCTTGATTGTGGTAATGCCACTAAGCTGACAAACACCACCCCAAGATTATCTTTGTACTACACACTGCTCAGAACAATTTCAAGGTGATTGGCTGAGATGGGCCAGCATCACAGACAACTCCAGTCAGTACTTCAGATAAACTCTACACTTTCCAATCACATAGAGACTAAACAAAAATAATACAGCTAGCTCTTCCAGGACTCAATCATTATCCCAATTTTCTCAGGGTCCCCTAAAGATGCTATCACCTCCAAACAACAGGAAACAGCTTAGAAAACTCAATGCCCACATTCAAAAGACATGGGGTGGATGGTTTTTATTTAATTTGGTGGATTATGGATGTTTGTCATCATATAGAGGGGTTAGTTGCAAGTTGTTACTTACCATGGTCAGGGAAAAAAACTCAACAAATGAGGTTAGATTCAGGGATGTATTTATGAAAAGAAAAAGGTGGGATATAGGAATGATAGGGCAAAAGGGTAGATTATTTAATCTATTTTAAAATAAAAAGCAACTATTAATCTGAAATATTTTGCATTGGTTTGGATTTTTGTATAGTGATATAAATTTAAGATTATTTTTGCTATAATGTATGTATTTTTCTATTCTTAATTAAGGTATTTTTGTATATTGATAAAAATTTTAGGTTATTTTTGTTATACTGTATATATGTTTCTACTCTTGTTTTTATGTATTGTACCTATGCAGTTCTTTTAGCAATGTAATGTAAATTTCTAGTCCTCAAAATTTATTACTACAAACTATTTATGATAATTAAGAGATATAGGTTAGTAGTTAGTCATCTACCAATCAAATTTTTGACCATGGTAGATATGTTTTCAAGGTCAAACAGAGATACATTTTAGAGAGACAGATGGCCTTTAAACACTTCAGAGGCCTACAGAATAAAAAATTAAAATGTTTTAATAACCTAGGGATTTTTATGACAGTGAGACACATCTGCTCCTGGTAGTAGTAGAAAAAAGGATGATGGACATTGAAGAACCTCCATAGGGAGTGTGTGTTGTTTTTTTTTTGTAGCAAAGTTATCCACTGAGCAAGAAACTACCTTTTGCTCAGCTGTTGACAGTATGTTGTCTAAGCTGGAAAAATAGAACACCAAAAAGGGTGACTGCCAAAATTTGCCAAGATAAGATAGGATAGTCCTTCAAAATTCCTGCTTCATAGAAAAGTCTGCCAAATATTCTAGGCCTGTAGGCTGAAGATGGATGCCCCTACATTGCAGAAGAATTATGGGTGACTGTCCAGGCAACCAGCTGTTCCTGTCAATTCTATAGTTTTGGAAGTTGCTTGCTCTGCACTTCCTGTTTACTCAGGTAATATTATATCATCCTTGGGTCTCTTATGGAGTTGAAGAGTAGATAGTTATAGTTTTACAATTTTCCTTGTTACTAAATTCAAAAAATAATCTCACAAAAGAGATATAAAGTTTACAAGATTGAGAGACATAAAAGCTTAAACTTTTTATCTAAGAAAATGTTTTGAGTTCTAAAAGGACAGTTTTGGGTTGGTAATACAAATTAGGATAGAAAGTAAATTAGGTACAAAACTTTGAACTCATCAAGATGGGATAGATAATGGAGTATTTTCTCTGAATTTGCTAAATGCAAATGGACTGAACTTTGTGAACACAATTCATACCTGATAATTGTTTTTCATTGTATATAGTTTTACTGTGTTAGAGCTAAAACCTTCCCTTTTTATTTAGACAGAAGGGGGAAATGTTGTGGAATATTTTGATCACACTCTGACACTCCTGAGACTGTCAATAGAGTTTACTGTGAATCACAGGGCAGAGAAGCTACTAAGTGACCAAAGAAGTATTAGGGAGGGGCTGAGAGAAATGCTCGCCATTTTGGATAGAGGAAGGAGACAGAGAAGAGGGCACCAGTCTCCACTGTTTCTGTGATCAATCAGGTTTTTTACTCTGATATCTGACTCCTGAGTTTTTATTGATAAAGAATAATTAGATAAACACTTCAATCCTTGACATGGCTGTGCTTTTGTCAACACTACACAACATTTGGTTAAAATTTACAGGTATGTCATTGACTCTTGGAATTTTCTTTTATTAAAAGTATTTATAATTAATATTTATAACTGCTCACAAAACATGTCTTCAAATCATTTTTTTCTGTTTGTTTCACTTTTTGCTTTCTGCCATTGTAGACCTGGATAAGAGCAGTAAGCAGTGAGCAGTAACCATTACATAGTCATGCTATCCTGCCTTGAATTTCCTCTGGCAAACACATTAATCTATTACTTATAGATCTAGCCTCACTCTGGACATGGGTGGAATTCAGCCCAATTCTATATCAGAGTATCATATGAATGACTATAGACCAATTCTTACTAAAGTTTTATTCTGAGCCTCTTGATTCCAGCCTCCTTTGTCTGTAGTTCTCTCACCAGAAGGCACATTAAGCTCCACTCACAGTGTTCAAGTGTTCATCTAAGCCCAAACTCCAATCCATTCCACATTCTTCCTGCAAATCAGTTTCAAAGGCTAAAGATCAGTTTTATCATGACATGACCTCACTTCTTGGGGCCAACTTTATGTATTAGGTGCTTTTCTCATTCTTATATTAAAAAAAAAAAACAACAAAATCAGCTGAAGGAAGGACAGGTTTATGACCATTTATGGTTCCAGGATACAGGCCATTCTGATGAGGAAGCCATAAAGGTGGGCTTGGGGCAGCTGGTCACTTTGCATCCACATTTAAGGAGGAGATTGTGGGGCTTGGGGCAGCTGGTCATTTTGTGTCTACACTTAGCAAGGAGATGGACATGAATACTGTTTCTCAGTCTACTTTTTCTTTATGTTCAGTCTGGGATTCTATTGTATGGAATAATGCCATCTACATATAGGGTGGATTTTCATCCCTTAGTTACCCTAACCAAGAATATCCCTCATAGACATGCCCAGAGATTTGTTTCCATGGCTATTCTGAAATATGTCAAGGTGACATCAAGATTAACTATCAAGGTAGCACATACCGAAGTTAAATCAAGACCAGATAAACTATTTAGATAGACCAATAACCCCTAAGGAAATAGAAACGGTCATTAAAAGTCTCCCAACCAATAAAAGTCCAGGACCAGAGGGTTTCAGTCCAGAATTCTACCAGATTTTCAAAGAAGAGCTAATACCAATACTCTTTAAATTGTTCCACACAATAGAAACAGAAGGAACATTACCAAACTCTTTTTATAAGGCCACAGTTACCCTGATACCCAAACCACACAAAGATGCAACAAAGAAAGAGATTTACAAACCAGTCTCCCCCATGTACATTGATACAAAAATACTCATTAAAATACTGGTTAACTGAATCCAGGAACACATCAAAAAAATTATCCACCATGACCAAGTAGGCTTCATCTCAGGGATGCAAGGATGGTTCAACATACGAAAATCTGTCAATGTAATACACCATATAAACAAACTTAAAGAAAAAAAAAACCACATGATCATCTCATTAGATGCTGAAAAAGCCTTTGACAAAATACAACACCCCTTCATGATAAAGGTTCTAGAGAGATCAGGAATACAAGGAACATACATAAACCTAATAAAGGCAATTGACAGCAAGCCAACAGTCAACATCAAAGTAAATGGAGAGAAATTCAAAGCGATTCCACTAAAATCAGGAACAAGACAAGACTGTCCACTCTCCCCATACTTATTCAACATAGTACTTGAAGTTCTAGCTAGAGCAATAAGACAACAAAAGGAGATCAAGGGGATACAAATTGGAAAGGAAGAAGTCAAACTTTCACTATTTGCAGATTATATGATAGTATATATAAGTGACCCAAAAAATTCTACTAGGGAACTTCTATAGCTGATAAACTCCTTCAGTAAGGTGGCAGGATACAAGAATAGCTCAAAAAAAATAAGTAGCCCTCCTATATACAAATGATAAACAGGCTGAGAAAGAAATCAGAGAAACATCACCCTTTACAATAGCCACAAATAATATAAAATACCTTGGGGTAACCCTAACTAAGCAAGTGAAAGACCTGTATGATAAGAACTTTAAGTCTCTGAAGAAATAAATTGAAGAGGATATCAGAAAATGGAAAGATCTCCCATGCTCATGGATAGATAGAATTAACATAGTAAAAATGGCAATCTTACCAAAAGCAATCTGCAGTTTCAATGCAATCCTCATCAAAATCCCTTCACAGACTTGAAAAGAACAATACTTAACTTTATATGGAAAAACAAAAAAACCTAGAATAGCTAAAAGAATTCTGTATAATAAAGCAACCTCAGGAGGCATCATGCTCCCTGACCTCAAGCTCTACTATAGAGCTATAGTAATAAGAACAGCTTGGTATTGGCATAAAAACTGACATGTGGACCAATGGAATCAAATTGAAGACCCTGACATTAGTCCACACACCTATGAACATATGATTTTTGACAAAGAAGCCAAAACTGTACCATGGAAAAAAGAAAGAATCTTCAACAAATGGTGCTGGCATAACGGGATGTCAACATGCAAAAGATTGCAAATAGATTCATATCTATCACCATGCACAAAACTCAAGTCCAAGTGGATGAAAGACCTCAACATAAATCCAGCTACACTGAGCTTGATAGAAGAGAAAGTAGGAAGTAGTCTTGAACGCATTGGCACAGGAGACCACTTCCTAAATATAACACCAATAGCACAGACACTGAGAGCGACAATTAATAAATGGGACCTCCTGAAACTTAGAAGCTTTTGGAGAGCAAAGGACATGGACACAGTCAATAAGACAAAATGACAGCCAACAGAATGGGAAAAGAGTTTCACTAACCCCACATCTGACAGAGGGCTGATATTCAAAATATATAAAGAACTCAAAAAGCTAGACTTCAAAATACTAAACAATCTAATTTAAAAATGGGCTACAGAGCTAAACAGAGAATTCTCAACAGAAGAAACTCAAATGGCCACAAGATATTTAAGGAATTGCTCAACATCCTTAGTCATCAGGAAAATGCAAAAACAAAAACAAAAACAAAAACAAAAAACCAACTCTGAGATACCATCTTACACCTGTCAGAATGGCAAAGATCAAAAACACTGAAGACAGCTTATGTTGGATAGGACGTGGAGCAAGGGGAACACTCTTCCACTGTTGGTGGGAATGTAAACTTGTACAGCCACTCTGGAAATCAGTATGGTGGTTTCTCAGAAAATTGAGAATAAATCTTCCTTAAGACCCAACTATACCACTCTTGGGCATATACCCAAGGAATGCTCAATCTTACCACAAGGACACATGCTCAACTATGTTCATATTAGTATTATTCATAATAGCAAGAACCTAAAACAACCTAGATGCCCCTCAATGGAAGAATGGATAAAGAAAATGTGGCACATATACACAATAGAGTACTACTCAGCAGTAAAAAAAACAATGAAATTTGCAGGCAAATGGATGGAACTAGGAAATATCATCCTGAGTGAGGTAACACAGACTCAGAAGGACAAACATAGTATGTACTCACTCATAAGTGGATACTAGATGTGAGGGAAGATATGGCCAGACTGCAACCCACAACTCCAGAGAGGCTGGCTAACAGGGAAAGACCCTAGGAGGGACACATGAATGGCCCAGGGAAGAAGTAGATGAGTTCTACATGAACAGACTGGGAGTGAGGCAGGGCAGAGGGCAAGGAGTGGGGGATGAGAACATAGGGAAATGGGAGGGTCGAGCTGGAACAGGGACAGAATGGGAGGGCAGGGAGGGAGATACGCTGATAGATGAGGAAATCATGGAAATAGGAAGAGGTAGGGTGCCAGGGAGACTCTCAGGAATCCACAAGCATGACCCCACCTGGGAGTACTGGCAGTGGTCTAGAGGGTGGCTGGACTGGTCTACTATGGTGATCAGTATAGTGAATACCCTAACCGCCATCAAAGAGCCTTTGTCCAGTGACTGATGGAGGCAGATGCAGAGATCCACGGCCAGGTACTAGGCTTAGCTCTGAGAATCCAATCAATGAGAGAGAGGAGGAATTCTGTAGGTGGAGGACATCGAGATCATGATTGGAAGACCTGCAGAGATGACCGGCCATACTGGTGGAAGCCCATGAACTGTAGACTAGTGGTTGTGGAGCCCTCATGGACTGGACTAGACCCTCTGGATATGGAAGATGGTTATTTGGCTCAAACTGTTTGGGGGGCACCCAGGCAGGGGGATAGGGATCCATCCCTGGTACATAGGCAGGCTTTTAGGAGCCCAGTGCCAGTGGTGTGATGCCTTGTGCAGCCTTGGTGCAGTAGGGAGGGGCTTGGACCTGCCTAGGCTCAGTGTGACAGGCTCTGCTGACCCCCATGGGAAACCTTCATTTGGGTGATGTGGGATGTGGGGTGGCTTGGGAGGGAGGACTGGGTGGTGGGAGGAGGGAGGAAATGGAATCTGTGGGTGGTATGTAGAGTGAGTAGAAAATTTCTTAATAAAGAAAAATGAAAAAAAGATTAACTATCACAATATTTAATCTTCAGAATCTGACTTGATTCCAGATGATAAATGGGGAAACTTAAATATGAACAAAGGGCTAGGAGATGGCTCAGCTGGCAAAGTGCTTGTTTCACAAGCATGGGACCCGAGTTATGTCTCTACAAACATGCAATGTAGGACATGGGTGCTCTATGGCAGTGGAGGCAGGAGGATTTCTGGAGTTTGTTGAACAGCCAGTCAAGACGATTCTGTTAGTAACAGGTGCAAATGAGATACCTTGTCTCAATAAATGAGAATGATTGAGGAAGACACTTGGCCTCAGTCTCTGGCCTCCGACTTGCATGCATATATATGAATATACACATATATAAGTAACACTTACCTTGATACATTTTCCTTTGGTCCTATGTATTGTGCATATAGATGTATTCAGAATAAAAAAGTGAAAAGGGAACCTTGCATAATGTGTTTTTCTAAGAACAAAAGTGGTAAGATAGAACTGTAAAATTATTATAAGTATCAAAGCCAAGTGTTAACTATTTTTGTTTTTGATTCTGGCAGATAATTAAGAACTGATTGCTTAATCTAAACCTAATCTTCCCTAGAAAGGTTTTTTTTTCTTTATCAAGCTACTATCCTTCTTTATTTACGATTTAGTGATAGGTCTTCTTTTACAGACTGTTTTACTTTTATTTATTTATTTATTTATATTTCTTTTTATTAAAAATTCTTTCCTATTACATACTAACTCCTTTCCCCCTCCCTCCCTTTCTCCCACTCACTCCCAACTACCCTCACCCCACCTCATCCCCTTCTTATAGAGGGTAAGGCCTCCCTTGGGTAGTCAACACAGGCTGGCATACCAAGTTTGGGCCAGACCTAGCTAATCCCTCCACTATGCATCAAGGCATCACACCATAGGGAATGGATCTAAAAAACCAGTTCACGTACCTAGGTTAAGTCCTGATCCAATTGCCAGGGAATCCACACACACATCAAGCCACACAACTTTCACCCACATTTGGAGGGCCTAGTTCGGTCTCAGGCAGACTCCCCAGTGTCAGTCCACAGTCCATGAGCTCCCACTAACTTGGGTCAGCTATCTCTGTAGTTTTTCCCATCATGATTCTAATCCCCCTTGCTCTTATAATCCTTCCTTCCTCTCTTCAACTGAATTCCAAGATCTTGGCCAAGTGCTTGGCTGTGGGTCTCTGCATCTGCTTTAATCAGTCACTGGATGTAGGTTCTATGATGACAATTAGAGTAAACACCAATTAGAGTGTAGGGGAAGGCTAGTTCAAGCATCCTCTCTACCATTGCTATGAGTCTTAGCTGGGGAAAATCTTTTGAGTTCCTGGGGTTTTCCCTAGCAGGAAATTTCTCCCCATCCCCTTAATGGTACATCTTAATGATATCTCTTTCATTACTCTCTCTCCCCATCTCTTCCCTAACTGGTCCATCTTGAGCCCTCATGTTCCCACCTTCCATCCTCTCCCCTCTATTTCCCCCTTACAGTTTACCTAGGAGATCTTTCCTCTTCCCAGGGCAATACATGTGTGTCCCTCTTAGTGTCCTCTTCTTTACCTAGCTTCTCTCTGGTTGTGGATTATATCCTGATTATCCACTGCTTTGCATCTGATATCCACTTATGAGTGAGTACATACCATGTTTGTCTTTCTGAGTCTAGGTTACTTTACTCAGGATTATATTTTTCTAGTTCCATCCATTTGCCTACAAATTTCATGATGGCATTGCTTCTTAATGCTGCATAATACTCCATTGTGTAAATGTACAACATTTTCTTTATCCATTCTTCAATTGAAGGGCATCTAGATTGTTTCCAGGTTCTGTCTATTACAAATAATTCTGCTATGAACATAGTTGAGCAAAAGTCCTTGTGGTGTGGTTGAGCATCTTTTGGATATATGCCCAGGAGTGGTATTGCTGGGTCTTGAGACTGACTGATTCCCAATTTTCTGAGATACTACCATACTGATTTCCAGAGTGGCTGTACAAGATTGCATTCTCACCATCAGTAGAGGAGTGTTCCCCTTTCTCCACATCCTCTCCAACATAAGTTGTCAACTGTGTTTTTGATCTTAGCCATTCTGACAGGTGTAAAATGATATCTCAGAGTTGTTTTGATTTGCATTTCCATGATGGCTAAGGATGTTGAACATTTCCTTAAATGTCTTGTGGCCATTTGAGATTCTTCTGTTGAGAATTCTGTTTAACTCTGTAGTCCATTTTTTAATTGGAATATTTGTTATTTTGCTGTTTAGTTTCTTGAATTCTTTATATATTTTGGAGGTCAACCCTCTATTAGATGTGGGGATGGTGAAGATCTTTTCCCATTTTGTAGGCTGCCATTTTGTCTTATTGACTGTGTCCTTGGCCTTACAGAAGCTTCTGAGTTTCAGGAGGTTCCATTTATTAATTGTCGCTCTCAGTGTCTGTGCTACTGTTGTTATATTTAGGAAGTGATCTCCTGTGCCTATGTATTCAAGGCTACTTCCACTTCATCTTCTATAAGATTCAATGTAAATGGATTTATGCTGAGGTCTTTGATCCATTTAGATTCGAATTTTGTGCATGGGGATAGATATGGATATATTTGCATTCTTCTACATGTGGTTATCCAGTAATTCCAGCACCATTTGTTGAAGATGCTTTCTTTTTTCTATTGTATAATTTTGGCTTCTTTGTCAAAAATCAGGTGTTTGTAGGTATGTGTATTGTCTTTGTTTTGATTCCATTGATCAATATGTCTGTTTTTATTCCAATATCTAGCTGTTTATATTATTATAGCTCTATAGTAGAACTTGAATTCAGGGATAGTTGATGCATCCAGAAGTTCCTTTATTGAATGGGTTTTTGTTTTTCCATATAAAGTTGAGTATTGTTCTTTCAAGGTCTGTGAAGAATTGCATTGAGATTTTGATGGGGATTGCATTGAAACTGTAGATTGCTTTTGGTAAGATTACCATTTTTACTATGTTAATTCT
>CABHPQ010143649.1:1558-17394 GCA_902168405.1 Peromyscus aztecus
CACACACACACACACACACACACACACACACACACACACACACACACCATCTCTAGCTCCCACACACTCCTCAGCACTGTCATTCTGTTCTTCCTTCCCACCTGGGTATGAGCTGCCCAGGGCTGGACACTTAGCAGCAGCCAGGGTGGGTGGCACTCCGTCCTCTTGACTAGAAAAGCCACAAAGCACACGCTGACAGGCAGCTGGAATGGGCAGAGAATCTGCAAGGCAATGGCACTATTGCTGTGAATTCGGAAGGGCGGCAGCGCCTGCAAGGTCAGTGATGGAGGTTGGAGGTAATCTGTACTAGCAGGTAGTGTTCGCGATTACAGCAGGAACAACGGCACCCATCATTATGCCCTTTGTTGCTGTCTGTGGCAAGATTGAAGAGGGTGAAGAATCTGAGGCAGGCGGCAGTGTGCCTAGCCAAGGCCAATGGCAGGTATAAAGATGCCGGCGAAGTGGCTAGGGAATAATGAAATAAGAGGGAAGGTAAACCAGTGACCCTTGTCGGCAGTGAAAAGCGGGAGATTAGAAAATGTTTCATGCTAATTTCCATGGAGATTTCTTTAATTTAGCGAAGATTGCTTGCCGGCTCCGCCTGGCCCGTGCCCGCTGCATCCTCGGTGGTCTCGGCCGCCTGCTTTCCAGGGTCACTGCTGTGGCTCTGAGGATGTCTCTATCAGCTGCCACACTCTCACTCTCCTCCCCACTCATGCTTGGGATTCTTGTCACATGATGGCTTCATCGCGGCCCTTCTCCTCCTGATCCTTTCAAGCTCTTCCTCCTGCCTGGCATATCAAAGGAGATTTGTGGGTCAGCGAGCCAGGACACGGTGTATGAAGTCATCAGCCAGTCGGGCACCACCTTGATCGTTTCACATTATGCTCTTGTTAGGAGCCAGGGCTGTGTAGTTCCCCTTAATAACCAGATTAGTCCTTTAGACAAAGCAAAGAGTTGCCATTTTAGAGGTATTAAAAACAAAAGAACGATGTGCTTATTTATTAGTTTCTCCACACTCTCCCAAAGGAAACATTTGCAGTGCAAGATGAAGAAACAAATCAAAGATTTTAAACATTGTATAGACTCCTTTAGCATGGTCGGTGTTCCAGGATATAGTTGACAACTTACCTAATAAACCCTGTGCAGATTCAGTCTGAATGTTACAAGCCACGTTTACATCTCAGCCCAAGTTCACGGGTGCCTGCACACAAGCCTTTTAAAAAGTAGCTGTTTTAAGCATGGCAAACATGTGGACTGAGCCAGCGTCAACGTAATGAGGGATGATGCATTTTCAAGGGGAGTGCTAATCAGAGTGTGCGTATGTGGGAAACTGTGGGTTTGGGGATGCACAGATGGGATAAGGCAGTCTGCAAAATGAAACAGGAGTTCAGGCAAGTGGGGTTCAGGAGGACTGCCCATTTGAAGAACACACAGGATCTTATGGCAGCCTCTTCCTCTCTCCTCTCATAGTTTTTTTCTGCTTCATCTAGTCCTCTGAAAGCCAGGCAATGGGCACAACCCCTATGGGGATTGGAGCTAAATCCCGAGGGAGCAGCTTCAGTGTCAATTTTGATGGAAAGGAAAGCCAAGTTAATTTTGATCAAAGTCTCTTCCGTGACTCTCCATGTTTTCAGTCTGCATCCTCTCTCCCTTTCTTCTTAAACAGCACTTCATTTTAGAATGTCCTGACTGTACATCTGAAGCATTATTGGCATGCTTCTTATTTTTTTTAAAGACACAGTTTTTATTAATATACTTTAGTTGGCCAGATCCTAAAAGACTAAGGCAAGTTTCAATGGCACTAATGATCTAGAGCAAAGTTCCATCTGTGTCAAACTAGTTTCCTCTTTAAATCTTGTCCTATGATTAGACATACATTTCCAACATGATTCTGTGTTTTGGAGAGATATGAAATAATCTCCTATTAAAACTAAATGAATTTTAAACTCCTATTAAAAGTAAAAAAAAAAATGAATTTTTACTGAAATCCTTACAATTCTTGGGACCTACTGAACCTAGCATACAAGCGACTTGCATACCTTCTGCAGCATCAAGAAAACAGTCCAGCTTATGTCCAGTGCAGAAAACTGCACAAATACAGTCTCTTTCTCTCAAGCTGTCTCATCTTGTGGCTCACACCAGTAGTACTAGCACTTGGAGACTGAGGCAGGAGCATTGCTGTGAGTTCAGCGTCATGCTGCGTTACATACTGAGGTCTCAGGTGGCCAGGAGGGTGATATTGGTGATGTTCACTACAGTATTTTCATACATGTAAGCAGAGGAAAAAAAAACACATCAAACTGAGGCCACACATGGTCTCCAAAGCTTCCATAGCAAACCACGGGAGCTCCATCAGATGATGTCTATGACCAGCACTGATAGGATGATAATTCAAGGAGATGGAGACTATTGTGTGGTTGTAAACTACTGAAATTATCTCAGCAATTCTTAAATATTTAGAACATAATATATTTTTCTAGTAGTATCTATTACAAGAGAGCTGGATTTCAACCCCCACCTGATGTTGCAGAGATGTTTGACTTTTACTTTGGTATTCCATTTTAAGAATGTTCAGAATTTCATTTATTCAGAACAAAGGATATAAGAACTCTTTAGCTCACTCCTGGAATATGAAAACATTGATGGGTCATTGGGGTTGGATTTTATAAATAAGAAAAGTCATATAATGCTTAGAAAATGCCATCACAGTCACTTGCTGTCCATAATTGTTGCTGACACCATTACAGATACCAACAACAAAGAGTTGTGATCTATAATCCATCATAATGTTTTTAATAACTGTATATTAAAATTCATCTCCCTCACTAAGGAAACATGGGAAATCAGTTTTCTCTTTGTAACATCTATATGTTTTATGCCAGCCATTTAGAATGAGACATGTCCCCCCTGATATATATATATATACACACACACACACATATATATATATATATATATATATATATATATATATATGGAGATGGAGCACACATATGGGATGACACAACTATGGATTTTGTAACCTTTCTTTAAATTATATAAGTGGTCATGAGCCACTTAAAAATGAAACCTAAATTGATATGTAAGGAAAAGGACCTGGATCGTTGTTGCTTGTTTCAATTTATTCTTATTAAGTTCCTACAGTTACTGTACAGTTTGGTCTCCTATATTCATCTCTCTTTGTCACTTCTGCAAAATTTGAGATTAGTTTTGCATTTAATTTTGGGCTTAATAACCATGCAGTCCCACAGGACCAAATACCATCATCCACAGTTAAAGTTAGGAGGGATGGTAAGTGTTATGTCATTAATTTCATAAATATGCACTAGTTAAATTAAGTGCTACCCAATGCTGTCAGCATTTAGCAAATGTCTGTGCATACACTAGATTACATTAACCAAACATATGCCTGGGATATTAGATATTCACTTTGTAAGAAGATTTTCCCAAAACTGATTTCTTCCTCTTTGTTTAAGAGTTGTATGGATTGTCAAGATAGCAAATATGAAACAGGGATTTTACATCACTCATAGTACCCAGACCTGACATGTCACTACTAGTCAGTATCAGCACTTCTCACACACTGTTCTTAATGGCAGGCAGAATCCTTATGACATACTTTCATTTGTGTAGTAGTAGAATGTAAGTGAAGGCATAAACCTGGACCTGTTTGCCAATGTCTGAATGCAGATAATATGACCAAAGTGATGTCAGCTTTCAAATAAAATCTTAGAGTCTTTATCCCAATATACCTTATTTGGGTACTTAGGTTTTTTTCAATTCTAGTAATCTGAAAATTTTCTTGCGATTATTTTTGATAGTATCTCCAGTTTATTTTGCATGTATTTCTTAGAAGCAATGATGGGAAACAAAACAGCCCAAGGTTGAGAAGCACTGAGAAGAAGCAATTATCAACAATTCAAATGGAGGAGACATCATCATACAGGGTTTTGATGACCTGTCAGTAATATTTGCTTCTATCCCTCTCTCTTACTTACTTCTTCAGTTCCTAAAAGTATCTGAATTATGTGAGTTGAATATCTCTATGTGTAAATGGGGCACAGGGCAGTCACATTGTCATTCCACTGAGAACCTAAGAATAAATGCATAGTCTAAGTGGTCAGGACTGTGAATAGAGCCTTTCTGAAGATGTGTTTCTAACTCAGGACTTCTCAACATTTGTGTTTGACTATTCCCCATTATGAGGAATCCTGTGTGTTGTATGAGTTCTAGCAACATCTAACCTATGCATTCACCCCGTTGAGGCAAAAAAAAACCAAAAAAACAAACAAAACAAACTATGTTTCCCTTAATTGCCATATAAGAGAAGAGTGCACAGTGACCTTGTGTTGAGCAACACTGCTCTGGACCACCTCCTTTTATTCTGGTTGGCAATTTCTCATCTTCTCTCCTGCCTTCCTTAAATCCTTGTCTCACAATGCCTTCTCACTCTTCAGCTCTAAGATAAGAAAGCTTTAGCCTCCCTTGGAAATACTGGCTAATATGGACAATTTTAAGTACCCCACTCCATTTATTTGGAGAGAACATGCTGGCAAAAGTCTCTGCCCTGCAAGAAGTAGCTCCTTTAAGACAGAACTGCTCTATGAAACTTCAGCACCGAGGACAGAGTCTACCATGGTGGGGATGGGTGGATGTGGGTGTGGGGCCGCCCCTGAGCTGGATGCTGAGGTAGAAAGTGTCTGAGATTAAATTACTGGCAGGTGTTACAAATACCATGCTCCTCTTTGGACCTGGCCCAATTCCAAAACAATCTTTGTTGCTTTAGTAAACTCATCCCTTTCACCATTGCTTCCTGTAACCTGCTCTACAGCTCTGAGTGAAGAAAGCAATTTTGAAGGTGACTGCCTGCTTGATTTGGTCTTTATCTTCCCAAAGAACTCATTTAGAAATCTGGGTTGATAAAAATGTCAGCCAGGCCCACTGCTTTTCATTTCAATATGGTGAATTTCCTGGTCCTCAGGCCTTGGGGAAATGGTCACCTCAAGAGAAGGAGAAAGCAAATGGAAAGCTGTCCCAGTGCCAGTGGCTCCGCACCATTCTCTAGCCAATCTGCTCATAGAGAAGCAGCTTGGCAAGCTACGGGCCTTTCTGTGGGGGTGTGTACCACAGAGACTTGCCACAATAGCAGGCTTGCACCTCAGCTCTGGCTCCTCTCCTGCCTTATTAAGATTTTTCTATTCTGTTCTCTCTCATTCTTCTTAGGGTGGGACATTTCAAAAGAGGAGAAATGGTTCTAATTTGGTGGTTTTGAGACAACACAGGCAAAAATTGGAAACATATGGATGTATGGACTCTTTTTGTCATTTGCAAAGGCCCACAGGCACTGAAGAGAATGATATGCAAACAAGCTGAGCTTTCTCTCTCAAGCAGGGGTCTCTCATTCTCTTTGACCATGTAAATGTCTCCACAGATGATGTTGCTTAAGACATGGCCTATGAGAAGTCATTCATTCGTGGCAAATAAAGTATAAAGCCATAATAATAAGGATACTTCTCTAGTTTATGTATTTTTCCTCTTGCTTACCACTCAACCAATAAGCAAGCAAATAAGTCAAACCAAAGGAACCAGAGCTGGAAGCTTCAATAGCATGTTCTTAGTACTACTAGTTATCCCATAGTTTCATATTGTGTGCCTCTATCTCTCTTAATGTGTCAAATACTTAAAGCATTAAAATTAAAAGCAAGGTGTAGGTTGTAGATTGTAAGCTCTCCAGAGTAGCCTTATGCTCATTCAGTCATTTCATAAGAGGCACTAAGAAACCAAGATCACATCCACTTTTGATATGAAACATAACTATGAGGATTTCTTTGCTTTCCCTAAAGATAGCTTACATTCACTGAGTACCCACTGTGTGCCAGTCACTGAGCATCTTATTTAATCAACAAAATGATTTGTGGTTCTCTATCCAAAATGAGAAGGCAGAAATAAAACAGAGTAGAAATTATAAGAATCTTTCATGTGGAGTTCAGCCTTGTACTTCAGATATTATATTTATTTCTAGTTGAACTGTTTATTTTGATAAAATTATAAATACACACAGTAGTTCTGAGTAAGAAAGCTTGGTGATCCTATCTATTCCTTTAATTAACTCCTAACAGTAACACTTCAGAATTCCCAAAGCAGAAATTGGAAGCAATGTTCTAGCTTTACCTCTTCTACTTATGTCTGTGTATCGGGTGTTCTTGGTGTTCATTTTTTTTATTTTATTTTTTGCAATTGTTTAATCTGCTAAAAACTAGAGTTTAGAACATTGTTATTTAGACATAGATCCCTGATGCTATTTCCCATTGCCACACCTACTTTCCCTTCTCTCATTCCTTATTTAAATCCTTGAATCTGCTAATCAACCTTCATCTTTTTTTTATAATTTTACCACTCCAGTATTGTCATATAAGTACAAACCCATGTGGTGTGTATATCTTCTTTTGGCAGAATTCCCTCTAGACACATATTATTTTGCATACATTATCATTCTTTATTGCTCCTGAGTAGAATTCTATGATAGGGTTACACTAGAGTTCAGCAACTCACATTAGGTTAGTTTTAGTTCTTGGATGATGTGAAAAAGGTGCTAGGAATATTTTGCACAGTTTCTTATTGAACGTGTTTTTATTTATCTGTGATAAATACTCAGAAGTAAACCATAGAATGATTATTTTCCTGTTTCCTTTTATAGGAAGCTTTCAAGGTATTTTTCAGACTGGCTGCATCATCTTACCATGTTTCATCTTTTTTTTCTTTTAACTTTTGAGGGAAGGTCTCACTGAGAATCCTAGACTAGCCTCAAATGCAATATCTTCTTGCCCCAGCTTCTTAATGCTGTAGGTATAGATATGGAATCTCTTAAATGACTCATTTTACATTTCTACCAACAATGTGTGAGTGAAACAGTTGGTTTTGAGTGATACAATTGTCACTGACACAATTTGTTTTCATCTTTACCAACACTGAACAGTTTCACCAATTTTTGTCTTAACCATTCTGATAAATATAAATAAATGATATTGATGTGTGGTTATTAATTTGTGGTTTTTCCATAGTCAGTGATACTGAACATCTTTCTACATCATATAACTGTTTTGTCATATGACCTTCAGTTACTAAAATCCAATACCAAATGGTCAGCCCTGAAAATGTATGTACAAGTAGCATTATGCAGACTTGAACAGGTTGTACTTATTTATTTAGGATATGTGTTCATACATATACATGTGTGTGTGTAATAATGGTTAATGAAAAAAGAAGCCTTGCCATTAAAAGAGAGTAAGGAGGGGTGTAAAGGATGGTTTGGAGGCAGGAAAGGGAAGGAAGGAATAATGGTATTATACTATAATCTCAAAAAATAAAAGAAGATTATTTTAATTTTTTTTTAAAAAAAGCTTTCTTTGTCTCTTTGTCACCTGGGGCTTTTAGTAGCTATGTGTGTGTATGACCAAGCTTCAAGATCTGTAATATACCAAGTGGCCCACATCATGAAAAACAAGATCTAGAACTGACAGTCCAAGGAAATTTGTAGGAACTCTTGGTAGATTTCTTTTCATCCATCCATCCATCCATTCATTTATTTTTATAATGTTCAAGTAGTAGTTCAGGCAGTAAGGACAATTAACTGACATTAAAACAAAACAAAAACAAAACAAAAATGGGAAGATATTTAGAATACATAGATAGCAAATTAGTAGTAAATGATAATTGTATATTCCCTAATGTGTTTGACTTTTTGTTTTGCTTTGGATTTGGTAAAAAGCTGTACCATATAGCATGCCTTCATACATGATCTTTCTTCACATATTAGTATGTCTTCCAGAATGAAGTTGTGCTTGTATTCACTGATTCCTGTTCTGTAATTTGTGCCCAGATGGTTGCAGAGGTTAACCTTGTGGTCAACAGACCTCAAAAACACAGTTTATGATACTCTTTTTTTCTTTACCTGCTGCAGTCTCTAACTTCTTCCTTTTCCTTAAAACTCTTCTTCATTTATAGTGATTTTAAAAATTGTTGCATGTTTATTTAGTGTGTGTGTGTGTGTGTGTGTGTGTGTGTGTGTGTGTATACCAGGGAACACTTGTGAGGTGAGAGGACAACTTGCAGGAGTCAATCCTTTCCTTCCACCATGGACTTCCTGGTAATTGCACACAGGTCATTAGGCTTGGCAGCAGACATCTTTATTGGCTGAGACATCTTGATGGACCATGTTCATGGTATTTTGAACAGTCCCTTAGTAAGGAGGATGAACAGGTACATCAATCCTCTTTCTCAAGCTAGTGTGAGACAACAATAGCACACATTTGGAAAAGTAAGCCTTGGCTCTAGGGTAGATACTGATATTTCCTAAGTCTGATTTGAAGCTAGTGACTGAGTATCTCTGACTCCATTTTTTTCAACTGTAACCTAGAAATGAATGCAGTAGTGGTATTGTGAGGAAGATTTTATGCAACTTTTAGCATCCAATTTGGTTGGTGTCAACCACTGCCTCCTAGATGATATTTCCATTTTACTCATTTTGTTTCCCCTATGACTTTGTTTACCCTGAGCCACAAGTTTTAATGGGCAGCAGTATCAGCACCCCCCTTTAGTACAATCATCTCTACTGAAGTCACCCAGGTACCTGCAGATAAGAAGGTAAGGTGCCTGTTGCCCTAACTGCCATTATTAGTCATCTTTCCCCTTAAGCACACAGAGCCATTAGCTTGGAAGACTGGCCAATCTTTTTAGCCTTTTGATATTTCCTCAAAAATATAAATAATCTAAATTAAAAATTGGCCATTAATATCTAAATATATCTAGTATTAAAATGGCCTTTTCTTTACTGTGGTATCTAATGTTATTGGGGTATGTGCAGGGCCTGTAACACTTTCTCTCTGTTGACTTGAACTTCTTGTGTGTGTGTGTGTGAATATAGAGGCCAGAGTTTGACATTGAGTGTCTTCTTCAATTGACCTCCATCTTAATTTCTGCGACATTTCCCATTGTACCTGTGGCTCAACAATTTAGCCAGCCCGATGTCTGGCCAGCAAGCCTCAGTGATCCTTTAGTCCTTACCTTCCTAGTACTGTGATTATAGACATGTGCTACCAAGCCCAGCTTTTATCTAGGCACTAGGGATGCAAACTCAGGGTCTTATGACTTTATGACAAGCACTTTACTAACTGATCCATCTCTCAGGTCTAGCATTCTCCTTTCAAATATTCAAGACAGGGTTTTATTTTTGGGTATAACTGCCATGTGGTCATTGAACCCTTCTCCTGTCATGAATTACCTCCCTCAAGGACTAGACACTGCTGAGTCTTAGTTTCTTTATTTACTTTGTACAACAAGGTTGGGAGCAAACTGTATGAATTGCCCTCTTCTTGTGATTGGTGCTGGGTGCTGGCAGTGCTGTGCCTGCTTCTTGTTCTGAAGAGCTCAGTTAGTTATGAGCTAGGTCTAAGGGTCAAGAGGCAGCCTGCAACATGAACCTGTAGCTAGTATGTGCGATGGGATCAATGGAAAAGCATGTGTCAGATTCAGGGGTGAGCTGAGACAAGTGTCTCTGGCGGAAGGAAGCTCGGGGCAGTTTCCCAGTCTGGAGGTCTGTCAAAGAGGGTTAGATAATGTCAGTGACTTATTTGATCTTCCTTGAATAATGTGAGAGTCTGAAAACTACTTCTTATCTTCTTTTGTGTTGGTTAGATGAATTTCACCTGCTCTCACATGCTTTGAAAGATGGAAATGACCCAGATACAGCTGGGTAAAGCAAATACTTAAACCTACCACCTGACCTTTTTCCCTCTAATTTTTTCATATCACACTTTTCTTTCAATTTTAGGCAATGATGCGATCCATTTATAGTAAGAACAAGGAATTGGTTCCCATTGGTTTACCCCTTAGTATCCAGAAGCATACCCATAGGAAGAATGAACAAGTGAGTGAATGTGCAACAGGAGACCTGACCAATTTGGACAAGTATAGAACCACTACATGACACTGTAGACACAGGTAGACACTGTAAAATGGAGTCTGAATCATGATCAGAAAAACTAAAGGCTCATAATCCTTATGTCATTAGCTAATCAACAAGCCTAAACTTTTACTTTCCATAAGTATGTAAGTCTTAAGTTCCAGGGCCCTGTACGCATATGTTAACAGAGGTCAAACAAGAGAGAGAGAGAGAGAGAGAGAGAGAGAGAGAGAGAGAGAGAGAGAGAGAGAGAAAGAGAGAGAGAATCTATTAATAAGGGAAAGATTTAGAAAGAACAACATATAAATTTAAGTTTACCAGATTTTTGGTAATATATTAATATATCCGTGCATAGGGTGTGTGTGTGTGTGTGTGTGTGTGTGTGTGTGTGTGTGTGTGTGTACATGCGTGTATCTAATAATAATGTATTATATATGTGAAAATAGCTAGGAGAGGATTATGAACATATGATAAATGATAGAGAATTGATAAATGTTTAAGGTGATGTACTAAGCTCCCTGGCTTGACACATTTTATTCAAGTTTCAAAATCACACCACATCCCCATAAATATGCTTAATTATTATATGTCAACTAAAAATTGGAAATATATAAAGAAAATACCTAAGAAAACTTTCAGTAGTTAGCATATTTTGCCTAATGAAATATACACCTGGCTACCTCACAATGAAGGAAAACAGCTGAACACAGGAAAATATGCCTTACAGCTATCTGTTACAAAGTACTCTGCAATTATGGACAGCTTTATTTTCCTCCTTTTATTTAGCGCTATGTTGCCTTTATAGTGAAAAAAGAATTTTATAACTTAAAAAAAGAAAGTTTAATACATTATACAAATTAAAACATCTATCAACAGAGAAGATGGGAAGACAGGGTTTGGTTTTAGGAGTTCAGTACGATAACAGGCTGGAGGGATGTGTCAGTGTCTAAGAGAGTATACTGCTTTTGCAGAGGACTTGGATTTGGCTCCCATTAACCATATAAGTTGGATTACCCACTAGTAAGTAGAAACTCCAGCTCTCAGATGCTCAACACCCTCTTCTGGCACCTTCCTTCATGTGTACATACCCATACATGCATGTGTGACACATATACACTCATCCACTCACAATTAAATAATTTTTAAAAGAACAGAAATTGTAACAGTAGGAGCAGGGGCTGTCTCTGACTCTGTTGCCTGCTTTTGGGACCCATTCTGCCAAAGGGATTGCCTCATCTGGCCTTAATAGAAGAGGAAGTACCTAGTCACACTGTAACTTGATAAACCACGGCTGGCTGATATTCATGGGAGACCTTTCCTTTTTTGAAGAGAAACAGAGGGGAAGGAGCAGATGGGAAGGAACTGAGAGGAGAGGAGGGAGGGGAACCTTTGGTCAGGATGCAAAATCAAACAAAACAAACAAACGAATGAACAGAAATTGATCTATGATTGAATCAGGGTTAGCATAGAGCTGTCCTTGACAAGGCTTCCATCCTGAATAGATATTATTTATGGAAAACAAGTAGCCAAGATTTTTCTGTAAAATTCTCCTTAGACTTTACCCAAACCATGACCAAAGGCACCCACCACATCATCTAACACGTAATGGAGAATTGAAGAGCAATTATCTAGTTACCAGAGGGAGAGAGACAGAAACAGAGAGAGGGAGGGTGTTCCCTTGTTTTTAGGAATAGAGTACATTCTCCTCCATTCTAGACTCTCTCTCAAAGTCCATTCACAAGGTACCTTTGACAGCGTGAAGCTGAAACAGTCCTGCCTAAGTGTCCTTAACTGACTGGAGTTTGACATATTAGCTGGGGACTGCATGAGGGCAGAGATGCTCAGCCTTTCCTACTGCTCTGATAGAAATGCAGGGAGAGGGTGAGCATCTTCCCTACTAGTATTTGTCGAGGCCCTCTGACACTGAGATTAAAGTCTAGTCTTCTAGAAACTTACCTGTATGCACTGTTCTTAATCACAGCCATTTCTATCCACAAGCATGCAGAGAGGTCAGAGGCCTTCGCTGAATTCTCTTTAGCCATCAGGCTAGTTGTCGATTATTTTGAAATCTATGAGTAAGAAGAAACTTGGTTTCAGATTTTGTTTGAATGAAATAATTAAAAATAACCTGGAGATTCATTATTTTTTTCCTTCTGTGGTTTTTAGCTTCCCAATAGACCTTCACAAATATTTCCTCTCTGTGTGGAGATTCCGTATGTTAATGCACACACTCAGAAATGTTCAGTGTAATGCCACAGTTCAGCATTGAACCTTGGGGATAGTTTTAAAGAACGATTAAGAGATACACCCCTTCCTTTGTCATCTAAAGATTAAAACTTGTGTATGCTTCTTTGCATGGGGACTGATTTTCTTTAAGATTCAAGCAAACCTCTTTTCTTTGGTGAATTAGAAATATTTGAACACAGAGTACTGGCTGCTTGCCCTGTTCAAGCTGTTCATCTTGTGAGATGTCGTAAGATGTACAGTGATACTCCACATGGATAAAGACAGGATATGGTTTTCCCATACTTTTAGCAAATGCCACTTAAAGTTTCATAGATGGAACTGGAGCCAGGGTGTCTAGAACACCAAGCTTTCTGATGGTCTAGCTTTTAAGTGCAGCAATTGGCTTCTCCTGGCTGGTGACCCTTGGGGCTTAAGCACTCACAGCATCATCTGAGGTCGGTGCTATCCGTTAAGAATGTCACAGGAAGTCTAAATCGAATGCCAAGTGCATTTTTTGGCCTTGGATCTGCTTTTGGATTCTTGTACCCAGATAAGTCCTCCCTGAAGGAGAAAGAGTGTTCCTGTGTGTGACCGGAAGTCAGTTCAGGACAGCATCTCTTTCAAATGGATGTGTCTATAGAAAGGCACTGGCTGTGTATTATATCAATCCACAGCTTTATTAATAGGCACAGTTTAGAAGCTTCGGTTGTCATTAATTTTAATGAGAGATTTATCAACTGAAAATTAGCCCATAGTCATTTACTATTGATTGAAAAGTAGACACCTTTAATGAATTACAAATGCAAAATGGATTTGGTACCTTAAAAGAAAGTCAACTGCCTTTAGTAAAACTTTTACCTTGGCATTTTTTCTCATAAAGTCAAGGGAATGAGAAAGTTGACTGAAAGTCATTTGGAATAACCACAGCCACCGCACTGTTGTCAACCCAATGTCACTGATACAGCATAGACATATCATGCTACATCATGTGTTCCCTTTAGACACTAAAGGGAAATGTGATTTCATAAATGACTTTCTTCCCACCTGGAAGCTAAAACTTCAGATTCTTTACCTAAGTCTTCTCCTAAAGTGTCTATCACTATTGCCCTAATGCCCATCTCTCCATTAGAGCCACATGTGTTTAATATGGTCTTTAAGCAAAATATGGTCACAGGAAGCTTTATGATGTAAAAGACCAGCACCATGCTCCACTCCAATACTTTGTATTTCCTTACCCCTTTCTGCTTTCTACCACTCACCCCTCTCAGACACTACTGTTTATAGCTATCTTTCCTTGTGTGTAAAAGTAACTGGAATATACAGTGTTGAAATGACAATTTTAGCTTGCTTCCCAGCTGTATCTCTACATACTGAAATATAGTATATATCCAATAAACGTGTTTTGAATGAATTAAAGTATACTTTATTTAGGGTCAGTAGTTCTGTGACATTGGCGTACATTTGTAAACGCTACAATTTTTATCATGAACACTTTCCAAAGGTTCTTGAATTAAAGCCTGATCCTGGATCATGGTGTTATTGAAAGGTGGTATGATCTTTATGATAAGGAGACCTATTGGAATAAGTTAAGTGAATGGAGGCATGCCCTAGGGGGCATTATGGAATGCCAGTCTTTTCCTTATCCTGTTTTCTCCTTCATCACCATAAAGTGGCCCTCTTTGTTCAATCGTATCCTCCCATCATGAACTAATACCTCACCATAGGTCCCCAAACCAACAGACCAAGTGATCCTGGAGGAAACTTCTGAAACTGGACCCATCTCAGGTTGCTCGTCTCAAGTATTTTGTTAGGGCAACAGAAATATGACTAACAGACAGGACAGTCCCCCTTAACTACAAGGAAAATGCTTTTCCAAAGCCTCTCAGATGGTCACTGTTAAGCAGCTGAGTAAGACAGACTATAACTCTGTCTCAGAAACTTATCTGCCCTTTGACCCTGGTGAGTGGTTTCATTTTTTTGATCCTTGTGCTTGTCAAATATTGGAATGGGTCTTATTGATATCTTCTGGAGCCTTATGATAATTAAATGAGCAAGCAAGAGTGCCATATTTGTTATTATTATTGAAGCTGTGGATTTATTTTATTGTTATTATGTAAGGCCATTTTTCTCATAGCCGTTCTGTGCCAAAAATGCAAATTGAAGCAACTGCTACAATAAAAATGAAGATGTTACCACTTTTCCTGGGAGATGTTGAATAACTACTGCTTAGGAACCATTTCTTCTCAGGGCCAGAAAGATGGCTTAGCAGATAGAGGTGCTTCACTGGCCAACATGATGACTTGAGTCCAATGTCTGACAGAAGAGAAGAACTAGCTATACACACACACACACACACACACACACACACACACACACACACACAGACTCACATGCACACTCACACACACATAGAGAGAGGAGAGAGAGCATTAAATGTAAAATATTAAAAATAACTGTGTCTTTTATGCTCCTGACTTCATATGCTTCATTTATAAAACATGCTTACATATACAAGATTTCCTTTGAAAAGTACTTCAGGACTCAGTTGCTCCCCACCCCACCCCTGATTAACCAGCTCTCTCTAAGGACTTGAAGTCTGAAGGCTATGTTTTGTGCCATTCATTACAGGAGAGAAGCGAGGATTTCCAGTCATTTCCTAGCAGTCTCCTATTTCAGTTTTAACAGGCAAACTTGCTGTTTACATGTCAGAAGGAGATCTTAACACAGAGCATCTGCTGTATGGGACAGTTCTGAAAAGTGTTGTCAGGTCAAGTGTAAGTGATGAATATTTAATTCAAATTGAGGACATAGTTTTGGGGAAGTTTTACTCCTTTACGTTTTCCTTTAATGTACAATGCTGTACAAGCAACCAATACATTTAAACCTCAAATATTTCCTAGTACCTTTCAAAGATTTCTAACTACACCAGACTATATCAAAACTCCACCTGTCTCTTCCTGTCTCTATAAGACCAAAAACTTCCTACTGTTTTTACTTCTGAACATATTATCTCCTGCTTTCCCTATAAGCTCCTTCTGCTTTGATATAGAGGGTATTTTCTAAATTAGAAATTTGGGTGGAGTTCATATCTTTGGACTACCATAGCCCAGTTGTCCTCATGACTGATTCTGTCTTGTCATTCATATTCCAGTTTAAATACCAGATCCTTGATTTTCTTGGCCATACACTACAAAGTAGCATGTCTCTAACCACTCACTTCCTCATGAATCCCCCTTCAATCTTTATTTCCTCACTGATTATAGCAGTATTTGAGATTCACATGGATAATAAACATCTATGCGAGCTCTAGATAAAGCCGATGCCCATTGTACCATGGTTGAACCTGTGACTTTTGCCTTTACAATAGTGGGGAAGGGATCCTGTAGATTCAGAACAAGTTAGACTTTGAAGTTTGAAGTGGGTTTTTCCTAAGGACAGGCAAGGTGTGCTCCAATCATCCCTGAGCAATAGTAGTAAGCCTTAGCGGCTAGCTAGCCTCATGTGCCAAGGGAAAAAAACAGCACTCTACACTGGGGTGCATACCTGAATGCAATGCTCCATAACTTAAATAGATTCAATGCACTTTTAGCGTATGACACTTCAATTTATGATGGGTCTGCTGAGATCAGCTTCACCATAAGCTAGG
>CABHPQ010143651.1:0-41853 GCA_902168405.1 Peromyscus aztecus
TATTGTGCTGCCCAGGTGAGGTGCAGGGTTTGCTCTCCCAAGTGTTTCATCTGGAGTGGGTGAGGGGGACAGGGGCAGCTCTTCTGTTGTGTGATATTTTATTTGTGTTCTGACAAAGAAAGCTCGTCTGGTGGTCACTAGCCACTAGCTAACCATAGAGGCCAGGTAGTGGTGGCTCATGCCTTAAACCCCAGCACTTGGGAGGCTCACACCTTTAATCCCAGCATTGGGGAGGCTGAGAAGGGAAGTGATAAGGAGGAGCAGAGATACAATTTTGGCTCTTTAGGTCTGAGGATCCAGAAAGGTAAGAAGTTATTGGTGGCTTCCTTTCTACTTCTCTGATCTTTCAGGTTATTACCCCAATATTTGACTCCTGGTTTTTATTGATAAGACAAATTAAGTTTGAGCTTCACTCTCCCATCCTTATGACCTTAGGAGCAGCTCTCTCACTTGCCTCAGACATTGATGGGCATGGGGGAGGCCATCTCTCCCCAGCTCATGCCACCCCAAACAACATCTCCTTTATAAAATCAACTTTGTGGAAATTTTTATTTCATTATACTTTCCTGAATTATTTTAAAAGCAAAACCATTGAACATTAATTACTGTTACATGATATCAGTCTTCATTCTCACATATTTGATCATTTTCTTATGTAGCAAAGTTAATTTTTCCTTTTCTCTCCAACTAGAAAATACTGTTTCATTGTAGGCAGAATTTTTCTGTGCCAGCAGGTGCTTCCCAAATAACCACTCAGAGTCTTAATATTAGTTATAAATGCTCAGGCTTGTTACTAGTTAACTCTTACATTATAAATTAACCATATTTCTTATCTATGCTTTGCCACAGGGCTTGGTACTCCACCACCCTTCTTCTAAGTGTCCTCAGTTTGGCTCTCTTGCCTAACATTATCCTGTTCAGCCTTTGCCCAGTTAGGTTTTTTATTACAATGATCATAGTGACATATATTCACATAATGTAAAGGATTATTCCATATTTCATACATCCAAAATGGTGTGGTTTTGTATTTTATGCCCTCAAACTTCTTCAGGCATCTTTGTTATATTTCCTACATTTCTCACCCCAATATCAGTGTGTGCTATCACTACTACCATCAAAATACTCTGATCTCATCATTTTTGGTGATTTTACAGATTTAGTGTCAGGTGAAAAGCTAACTTTTTTTACTGCATTAATTGAGAAAAACAAAACTGAAGAAGATAAACAATAATGTATTTAGAAAATAGCTGTACATTCTTGCATGTCAGTGCTAGACAAACAACACAACCAACATGGGCAGAAAAGATAGATGGGTATTTCCAAAATTTAGTTCACATATTTTCCCAATATTTCAGTAAAACTTATATTTATTTTAGGTTTTGCTAAGACTCATGTTAAATTTTAATACTGAAAACACTAGAAAGAAAGACTAACCCTAAGTGATGTCACAGGTTTGCAGGGAAGTAACCCACAGTTAGTAGACTGGTATAATTATAGGACCTACTAGTAAAAAGAGATGTTAAAAATGACTTACCATCAAGTCAAGGGTGAAGGAGCTTTTAAAGATGTTGAAATACAAGGCAAGTTGTTGGTATAAAAAGGCCCGAGTTTCAGAAGTTTCACTCAGTAGCTCAGGCACATCAAAAGAACCTGAATTCATGAGAGTCATGTCAGTTGCACTACTAAAATTGGTCTGTTAGGTACATTTCCTGCTAACAACAAGAATTATATCACAATGATCCAAAGTACAAGCCTTTAGCAAGTTAAAGCCTCCTAGAATACTTTTAAGAATAAACACACTGCGGGGAGTTATCAAAGGGCTTCAGTAATGAAGAAAAAGATGAATGGAAATGTCAAAAAGAAGAACAAGTCTATATCCTTTCCCCTTCAGGCTGTGACTTCCTCTCTGTTAGAAACTATGTTTTATTTAGTTTGGTGTCTAGATTTAAAACAACTGATTGTACATATTAAGTGCAAAATAAATATTTCCCTATTGAAATGATTAAAAAGAATTAGACTCTTAGTAACTGTGCTTTGTGAAACATTACTTTACAGATATGGTGCAAGTTTAACATCACCACAATGGAGACTGTAAGAATGACTTCCTGACATATATCTATAGAAAAACAATGAGTGAAAAAAAAAAGGCCAAGAATTTGAAGGAGAGCTGGGAGAGATATGTGGTAGGGTTTGGAAGGAGGAAAGGGAAGGAAGAAATGTAACTATACTATCATCTCAAAAAAAAAAAAAAAAAGAAGAAGAAAGAAAAAAGAACTTTGTACTGGCTGGTTTTGTGTGTCAGTTTGACACAAAGGAGAATCATCAGACAGGAAGGAGCCTCGGCTAAGGAAACAACTCCTTGAAATCCAACTTTAAACCCCCCCCCTCGATTAGTGATCAGTGGGGAAGGCCCAGACCATGGTGGGTGCGTGGTGCCATCCAGGGTCTGGTGGTCTTGAATTCTTTAAGAAAGCAAGCTGAGTGAGCCATGGGAAGCAAGCCAGTAAGAAGTACCTCTTCGTGCCTCTGCATCAGCTTCTGCCTCTGGGAACCTGCCCTGTTAGAGTTCCTGTCCTGACTTCCTTCTGTGATGAACAGCAATGCTGAAGTATAAGACAAATAAACCCTTTCCTCCCCAACTTGCTGTTTGGTCATAGTGTTCCATCACAGCAATAGAAACCTTATTATCTAAGACAGATTGCCTGAAAGTAAGAAAGACAGAAAGATATGAAAAAAAAGATGAGCAAAACAGATATTTGTTTTACTAGATATCACATTTTTTAAATCTTAATTCTTGGTGTCATAATTATAATATGATAAATGTTTTAGATTCCATAACAAGGAAGGTGGTAAAGGGAACAAAGATAAGACTGAAAACCAAATATCTGAAAGAAAGTGTAATATCATTCTTTAATCATATAATTTGTTTTGCTAAGTTTAATACTTACAGTAAATGAGTATTAGCATTCATTCAACTTAAAGACCAAATGTTATTTATAATGTGATGATTGGTTGTTGTATTTTAATATTGGATGTTCATGGCAGCACACCTTAATTTGATGTATGAAAATTAAGCAAACATTACAATATAATAGATGGGTCTGTTTTTTATCAATAATGATTGGATAGAAACCCATGACCATAAGGTTGATCCAGAGAAAAACACCTGCTTGTGTTGATAAAGATATCCCCAAATTACCAAAGTAATACTGATGACTGTTATTGCTCTTGGTTACCCACCAAAACTTGATTGTAAGACACTATTGCTGCAGATACAACAGGCATTAGTTGCCGGAGATGCAGAAAACAAAATATTACTAGTAAGAAAGATCCTTCTTTATTGTTAGATTCAATAACATTATAAGGTGTTATACTGACTATTGGGAGAAAACTCATCATCAGTCTTACAGAGGTATAAACTGTGAGCTACAATAATGACCAGCCTGGAAAGATAGACCAATGAGTGCCATAGTTCCACATATGTTGTGGTGATCAATCACTTTTTGATTGAAGATGAGGCTTTCTCCACAAGAGCATATAGGCAACACAAATTAGGTCCTGTGGGCTATTTTTTTAATGTATTTTAGGAGGAGATGAGGAATGGAGGATGGATCTGGGATGAATTATGGGGGATAATAGGTGGTGAAAAATTAAAATGTATTTTATACACATTTGAACTTTTCAAATAATAAAAAACCAAAAAAATCCATAGATTAAAATTTCCTCCATTTTGTACTATAAAATGTCTACTTAAAGACCAATAAGCTGTCATTATTTTCTCTCTGCTCCACTTAGGAAATAATAAGCAGATCACTAAGAAATAATTCATATTGCTCAAAATAATATTTCTTATATTTTGAGCTAGGTATTTTGGAGATAAGTGCCTCTAATGTCCCCAAAGAATAATCTACTGTTATTATCAAACTTAAACTAAATGATTTCTACAAAGACCCACCAGATTTTAGATAAATTTACTTGAAAAAGGGTATATGCCTACTCCCTTAGTACAAAGCCAACTTATAAGTTCTTCAGTTTATATTTATTTGCTCAGCATTAAAATAAATTCTTGTTCTTTAAAAAAAAATCCTTGTTTCTGGATATTTGTACAAGAAAAAATTGGCGGTAGATAATGACTTCAGGAAAGTGATGGTCATTTTTTTTTATTTTACCACTTGTCAGTGAACAGAATGAAATCACATCAAACTATTCATTTCCATCAAAGAAACTGAAATGCTTACAGTGAAAAGCTTGTTCAGAGTGCTGACTGTCAGGTTTGAGAACAAACAATAGGAAAGTGAATTCAAAGAGCAGTGTAGAGTATGCATAGTAATTTATTCAGGTAATTAGCAAGAAAATTGCATTCAACGGAGTACTATAATTGTTTTGAGGTCAGTAACTAAAATTTGTAATTAAACACACTTTATTTAGTACACGAGTAATCAGGCTTTTATACTCTAGCTATTGTACATCAAAGAAGTGTTGAGTAAAAGTGAAGTCAAAGCAAATTATCATTTTCTTTTCTGCTTTGGAATAGAACACATACTGCCTTAAAACTAGCAAGCCTAGAGCTTCAAATTTCATAATCTACTCTCACATACTGCACAAGCACTTAATATTGGCAAAATAAAACTATTTGTGAAAGTATAAAGTGTCTTAAGTAAATATTATTTGAAAATTGGCATACCTCTTATGTCCTGTGGTATTTTTGCACAATTTTTTAAATTTGTGTTTTAACTGTATTTATATGAAACCTTCAGAATTCTGGAGAATAAAAACATGAAAGATATGTGATGTCGAAATACTATGAATATATTCCATTTACTACTTTAAAAACATGTACTTTGTATATTTTAGAAAAATGGCATAAACACTTGTTATTGAATATAAGAAAACACCTATCAAATGTTTCCCAGTCTTTCTGTTTCTACAATTAAGGGTCATTAATAACCTACATCATTTTTCTTTACAAAGCTGTAAATAATGTTTGTCAATAAAACTGATACAAATCTCAAATGGTAGAAAAGATCAGAGACTGCCCCTAATACATAGATGATAAAGTAAGCATATTAGCCAAAAAGGTAAGATTTTAAATTTTCAGCAGATACTTTTTTTTAATAATCACATAAACATGAGCCTATAATCTAATATAGAGAAATTTAAAAAGCAATTCTGCTCTGGGGTTTTCATTCTGAGGATGCTACAGTGCATCTCTCTTCAGTCATGGAGAATTGGGTGCATCTGACACTTGCCATCTTGCCTCCAAGATGCCAAGCCAGTCCAACTCCAAGGACAAGGGCACCTGAAGTGCACCTGAGACAAGTTTGGCTTTATATCTGCCTTGTCACCCAATGTGAGGAACCTGGGTCAGACTCTAAAAGAATTAGTGATGACATGACCAAGACAACCTAGGATTGGAAAGATCTGGGGAACAGAGTGAAACTAGGTACTCTGAACAGATGAACCTCGTTAGAATTGTCACTTTCTGTCTCTGTCCAGATTGTCAAAGCCCTGAAAGAGTCACTAAGAGATAGAAAGAAAGAAAAATCATTAAACACAGTGGAATATTGCTTTTAGTGATATTGTCAACACTGCACAGCAATGGCAAAGCTGGTCTGTAACCAGACAACTTTATGGGACTATTCAGGAAATCCTGAATACTGTACAGTGTGCAGGCTATCATGTGGATTGCTGCCATTCTAACAATGTGATAAAGAATAGCAGTGATGTAGTGGGATTTCCATTCAACTAATATGCCGTAAGAATAGTATTTCAGTTAGAGACCATCTTACAACTAAAATAAATAAACACATTAAACAAATAAAAACAAACAAACAAACAAACAAATAGCAGTGCTGATTTCAAGTTAACTAGAAAACTGTCCCAAACAGTGTAATGTGTGCTTTTGGTCAACAAATCCATATTAAGTTGAAATACAAATAGCATTGCTAAGCATATTCTTGCTTTTAGAGTTTAGTATTTCATGTAGAAGATACAAGGGAAATTTGAAAATATTTATGAATTCATCCAACATGTATGCAAGGCTTCATACTATGTAGGGCCTCAATACATTTAATTAATTAAATATATGTGCTTTTTCATTCGTTTTATACTATTATAATTCTTCACTGTGCTGTAAAGTTCATTCAATTATTAGTAGATTGCAATATCATTCAGGATACTGAAAATCAATATTGATAAATTTGCATGAAATTTCATATTTGTTAATTGTAGCCTGAAGTTTTCCTGTGTCCCACCCAGTCTGCAGCCACTCAGACCCAAATAAATACACAGATTTAAGTTAATTGCAATCACTATGGCTATTAGCTCAGGCTTATTACTGACTACCTCTTACACTTAAATTAACCCACTTCTATAAATCTATACCTTGCCACATGGCTTGTGGCTTACTGGTATTTTATATCTTCCTTCTCATGGCAGCTGCTAGCAGCCTCTCCTGACTTAACCTTCCTCTTCCTCAAATTCTCCTTATCTGTTTATCCCGCCTATACTTCCTGCCTGGCTACTGGTCAATCAGCATTTTATCAACCAATCAGAGCAATACATATTCACAGCATACAGATCACCATCTCACAGCAGTTAATAGTGCTCATGACAAAATTTTGTGGAAAAACAATAGTCCGGTGTACAAGATGATCAATGACCATCTTTAGGTAAGAAATTATTCCTGGCATGTATTGTGGGATAATCTTTTTGTACATTGTGATGCTGGGTCTCTGCCTAAGGCACCTTCTGATTGATTTAATACAGAGCCAAATGCCAATAGCTAGGCAGGAGAGAACAGTCAGGACTTCCCTGGGAGAGAGAGGATATTGGGAAGAATCTAAGGTACATGGATTTGTGGTAGTATTGTGTTCCCCAAAATATTGTGCACGCTAATAAACTTATCTGGGGTCAGAGACAGAACAGCCACAATGTTAAACATGAGGATAGGCAGTGGTAGCACACGCCTTTAATTCTAACATTCCAGAGGCAGAAATCCATCTGTTCAAGGATACAGCCAAGCATGGTGACTCATGCCTTTAATCCCAGAAAGTGAGCCTTTAATCCCAGAGAGTGGTAGTAGAAAGTAGAAAAGATATATAAGGCGTGAACCAGAAACTAGAAGCATTTGGCTGGTTAAGCATTTGGCTGGTTAAGCATTTTGGCCTGGTTAAGCATTCAGGCTTTTGAGCAGCAGTTCAGCTGAGACCCATTCTGGATGAGGACTCAGAGGCCTCCAGTCTGAGGAAACAAGACCAGCTGAGGATCCAGCGAGGTGAGGTGGCTGTGGCTTGTTCTGGTTCTCTGATCTTCCAGTGTTCACCCCAATACTTGGCTCCAGGTTTGATTTTATTAATAAGAACCTTTAAGATTCATGCTACATAGATTAAGCCAGCAAGGCACAGAGCAAGTTGGACTTACAGTATGGAGGAAAGGAAATGAGTCATTTGGCAGAAATTAGATTAATATAAACAGGTTAAATTAATCTTAGAGAGCTAATTGGGAACATGCCCAACCTAAGGCCAAGCTTTCATAATTAATAAGAAGTCTCCATGTAATTATTTGGAAACTGGTAGTACAAAGAAAGTCCAAATACAGGCATGATACATTAAGGGTAAATTTTAGTGTAACTAAATATGGCTGGTGGAAAGGTGAGAAAACATGTAGCAATGTAAGTACACAGAGCATAACTTATTTTAAGGACTGTAATTTTAGACTAAAGGAGACATGACAAGAAAATATAATAAGACATGGAAGAAAAATGCATATAAACCTTAATGTTTAGGGATAAATTGAACAAATTGCAGTTGTTTTTTAATGGGAATATTATTTCCTGAAAATGTTTGTAAAGTTACTGAAAGCCACACAAAAATAAAAGTTAATGTTGTTATTTTAGAAATTATACCTATCCATGAATATGGGAGCATTTTCAGTTTTTAATAACAATTTCTATTTGAACATATTCTGTGAGGCAATATGTATGTATGAGTGTAATAGAACCTGAAACTAACTGACAAGTACTATACCTATACACCCTTTCTCTAAAGCTCAAGTAACAAAAATCAATGTGCAATGAAAAATACTCATGGCAGGAAAATTACTATGATAAAAAGAGACACAGAGAAACAAAAATTAGACAAAATAAAACAAAAAGGAGATTATTGTTTACCTTTATTCTTAAAGTAATATCGGTGTAGTACTTAGTGTACTGGAAAGATTGGTATAAAAATACACAGCATAAAATACAAAAAATGAGTAAACTTGTGCAGAACTTTCAACAAACATATCCAAACAGAGGACAAGGTACCTATTTGAATTCATGAGAAAAACATTAATTTTCAACATATAAGAAATAAAATATTTGTTTGTGTATAGAATCAAAAAAGAAGGAAAAATTAATTTATTCTTATACATATTGAAAAATAGGATAACATTGAGAAAGTGCTTTCTAGGAGAAGAATTGAGTCACTGAACACACTAGTAGAAATCATTTATTCAAGAGTAGAAAAAGCTTGGAAATAGAAGTTACCAAAAATGCAAGTGCTTTGGATTTTATTGTGTTTTTCATAGTCAGTGGTATCTGTTAAAATGGGAGAGGTGGAGCTAAATACACAGAGGGCTAGAAGACTTTGAAACAATTTAGAAATAAATGGAGGTGATAATTGTGTATTAGATGGCTTCTATGCGTCATACTAAGGAGTTGTTTATACTAGAAAAAAGTGTGAATCAAATCATGTCATTAAATTGTGATCTTCTTTGAACCTTTATTTTAACATTATTATTTACGAGGCATTGCAGACAGGTTTTGTGACTATTGTCTCCCTGTTTGATTCCACCTCCATTGAGCTTGTCTTAGTATTTCTACATATATTTTACTCAACCATGGTGGAAACTCAGAGACTTTTGTGAGTACACAGACATAAAATAGGGATTGAGTAGAGTAGAAAAGTAGCCAGAGTACAGCCCTGATGGAGGACAGATTCTTCAGCACCCAGTTCACAAGGCCATGCTTCAGGGGTAACCTGCTGCCACTGGGTGCAATCCTCTAGTCCACACCTGGACCTCCAGTCACCTGGTGCAAATGTCACTCATTGCTCATTTAACAACTTTGTATAAGATTTCCTACATTAATTTCCTGTTTGTTTGAAAGCTCTAATGTGATTTCCAAAGTCTTCTCTTGACACTAATTCAATTACCAAGAAAAATAAGATCACTGACCAAAATTATCTGAATGTAAAGAAAACCAAAAATAATAGCTAGATAGTTAACAGTTTGCTCAGTAATTGAGTAGTCAAAAAGAACTAATAACTATATTTATAGTATTTTGCCAATCAACCAAATACAGATCGAAAGTGAACACATCTATTATTCTTTTTTTAATTTTATAATTTAATTTAATTTTACATATCATCCATGGATTCCCCTGTCCTCCCTCCTCCCCCCTCCCTCTCCCCAACCCAGCCCCCAATCCCATCTCCTCCAGAGCAAGGACTCCCCTGGGGATTCAGCTCAGCCTGGGAGATTCAGTCAAGGCAGGTCCAGTCCCCCTTCCCTTCACCCAGGCTGAGTTGAAATGACAGGATTCTATATTGAAAGATGTACTATTTATTTATTTACCTATTTATGCATGTGCATGCACACCTTTGTACATGCAGAGGCAAGAAGAGGACATTAGATCCCTCTTTGGTAGAATTACAGGTATTTAGGAATGCCTACACAACTACATATAGCTAATTGCTAGGATCTGAATTTCAGTATTCATGACTAATCAACAGGTTCCCTTAAGCATTGAGCTTACTCCACTTCCACTCCAAATTACTACATATTTTTGAAAAAAAAAAAGAATGTAGCATATTTGATGGATTCCACAGAACAATACTCTTCCAAATATAGTGAAAAACAGTCTAGCCTTCAATTTATCCACTAAGTTATCGCCCAGTCCCTCATGTATTTATTTTGGCACAAGAATGTACCTATTTCCAAAACCATCATTCTTCCAGCTGATACACATTTCTATTAATATTGTCAGCAGTTAATCTACTGATATATACAATAAATTACAAATAATATACACCAAATAATATAACAATGGAATGAGAGGGAGAAAAAATTACCTCCTATATTAGTATTTAAATGTGGACTCAATACCCATAATTATTAAGAGTATTTGATCCTATAATTAGTGCAGCAATCACTGGAACTCATGACTATTTTTTTTTCTTATGAAATTCCACATTTGTTTGATCTTAACGAATTTTTACAGCTGTTCTTTTCCTGGTTTGTGACTCAGACTTCATATCTACAAATTTTTTCATTTCAGTAATTTAAAATAGAGGAGTCAAGATTAGTTTATTTATGAATTTACTCTTCAATATTCATAATAAAATAGGCTTGAAAACCCAAAGAATGCATTGCCTCCCAAGAGAATCCAGTAAATTATCAAGATGAAGCCAAATAAATGCCTGAAATATATAATTTTTAAAGCTGGAATGGCATTTTTCACATAAATAACTATTACTTTCTTCAGATAAGATACATAGTTCAATAGTGTGTCCCATGACATATAGAAAATATAACATAACCTTTTAATGTCCTGTTCATCTCTCTTGATTCAGGTGATAAATTCCCAAAGCAAATTGTCATCTAACATTAAAGCATAAGCAAGGAAAGACAAGAACTAAGGGGCAGTTCACAGGTAGATGTCACTCAATACTGAATGCTAAGAGGCAGCTCACAGGCAGACGTCACTCAGTATTGAATGGTAAGGGGCAGTTCACAGGTAGACATCACTCAATACTGAATGCTTCATGGGGAACATTAGTCTCATTGCAATAGTTTAATGCATGCCTCACAATACCATGAAGTCAGTGGCACCATTTTTTTCAAAGAGTTGTAGCTGAATTTTTGGAATAATATTTATTTAGAAAACAGTATATTATATCTGTTCAGTGCTAAGGAGATTAAAGAAGAAGGGATAGGAGCCTAAGGATGCCTAATAAATACAACTCAACTGTACTGCTAATGTTAAGCCTGATTTCTTAGCATTCTTTGCAATCAACATTGTGTAGTCTATAGGGTTTATCTTTATGCTTGATGTCTCATAACCATTAAGACATTTGACATAATTTTATTCGCTCTTTCTTGGATTTGGGTTCATACTTTCTGTAACTGAGTTCTCTACAAAATCAAAGTAATGATTTCTACAAGTGTACAACTGTTCTTATCTTTTCTTCAAGAAGTATTGATTTGTCTTAGTATCTCTCAATCTATTGTTAATATCTATGGACAGAAAGCTTTTCTGCTTTCGTTATTCTTCAGAATAGTCTTTGGAAAGGAAAATTCCATGCCCTCAGAATGATAAAAGTGAAATATTACCACACTAGGGTACAGTATCAAAAGCAAAAGAGTCTTGTACACTTTATACTGTGTCTGTTGTTTTTAGTTTCCATTTAATATAATGGTCAAAGGGTATAAATATATCATTTTACAAACAATCTATGAGTTCTTTCTACTGAATGTTGAAAAAAAAAGAAATTAATATGTATTACAACCCCAACTGAACAAAATTCCAGGAAATCTTCTTTAACCTGTATTTACAATTCTCTACTCCTTAAAATCAATGTACTAGTTTTGAATAGTTACCTCCTCTTTTCCACTTTTTGTACTTGTTGTTTTCTTGAAAACTCTCATTGAAGTATAATCCTCCACTTATATATCTTATACTTACTTTTATATACCCATATATCTTGTTGAGAAGCATCTCTATATATTCATGTAATAAACCTATACACATGCATTTGTTAGGATTTATACATGTTATGCTTGATGATATTTGCAACTCACATTTTCTCTAAGTGGAAATGAAAGTCTAAAGTATGGGAAATAAAGTTTTAAATGTTTAAGACAATAAACATGCCGTATGTAATGGAACTTGGGAACAATGAAATTCATAAATATTAAAAACAGCACTGCATTCCATGGTCAAATCCTAACTACATCCTCTCTGAGGAGTTAAGCACAAAGCAAAAACTTATAAAAAGAACATCAAAGACAGTGGTTTTTGAACAATTAACTGGCTAATGACAGAATTATATAGGCATAAAGTTAAAAAGAATCAAAAGTAGAGTGAAGAATTGGAGCAAAACAGAAAGACCTGTGAAAAAATTAATTCCCAGGACAAGAATGTTCAAACATGATAATAGTATTAGTCAGGCAAAGAGAAATGTGTGTCATCCAGGACAAGAAAAGAAATATGCAAATGTAATCTTCACTCAAGGGTCTGCATGTTAACAAGCACAGCCTAGCAGCTAATCAGTCTCTAATATCCAGACTCTTGTTCCCTGCTGTAGTAGTAATGACCTACATTGCACTGTTTTACTGAGATATAAATATGTAAATGGACAGATGTGGGATAGTTGCATTATGATATTTTAAGCCTTAAAAATTCTGAAGAATGGATGAGTGGGTTTGGGTTCTAATCCTATTTGTTTAAGAAATTAATGATCCTCATGTTTTAATCTTCTGCATGTCACCTACACCACCAACACTTAGAAAATAGAAAATGCAAAACTTTTGAAGTGTTTTTAGTAAAGGCATCTCCACACAGGAAGAAACAGAAGCAAACAAAAAATGAAAAATACGTACTTTAATTGTACGTAACACCAAAATGTATGAAAGGCAAACACTGCCACACTTTCTACTCATGCAAACAAAACATGTACTGTAAATTTCTATGGAAAAAAGAATAAAAGAAGTGAAATCCTAATGAGATAAGTAGAAACCTAGGTATTTAGTGTTTGGTTCTGTTAGATACTTAGTAGAATTTAGGAACTGAGGCTAACACTGATGTCATTCTTCAGAGACTTGAATTTGGTAGGAGAGGAGAGAAAATCAACAATCATAACAATAAATGCATGTTATATCTATAAAGAAGTTAAGGATTATGAACAACATTACTGAGCATTTAAATCAGATAGGTAGTTCAGAGTCTAGAAAATATTTGTGACCCTAAAGAAGATGTGAGTGTTAACCTTATGAAAAAGATGGCATTTAGTGAGAGAGTGAGTACTTGTAATATATAAGTAATGAAAATTCCAAGCAGAAGCAAGAACTACTACAAAGGATTCAATATGAAATTTTCCCTTGAATGCCACAGACAAAGATGAGGTCAGGATGACTATGTAGATAGGATGAACAATAGGGTAGGAAATTAGAGGAAAATGATCCCTTAGGTCCTAAGTCTTAGGAGTTGTGACATTGACTTCATTTAGAGAGAGTTACTTGATCCTGTTCAAAAGGTTCATTCTCTTTTGTGCAGAACTTGTTCTGTAAAGAGTATCCATTTCTTTCTCTTCTAAATGCTACTGATTAGCTGCTAGTGGAATATCACTGACCATGGAGTGACATTCAAAGTTATCATTGCACATGGCCAGATCTCTCCAGGTAAAATAGTAAAATAGGAAGGTATTTAGAAAATGTCTAGTGTGAAATTGTAAGCATAGTATTGCTCATTTAAGAAATATTTTAAAAGTATTTTTGTAGTAGACAGAAGCTATTATGGTAAATCATACCTGTTCACAATTCAGAGGACAGTCGACCATGAGTTCCTAGCCCTGATGGACACATCTCCAACACAACCCCTACACTTAAGACTCAGGAATATTGTAAAAGGTAGGAAGAATGATTGTCAGTTCCAGAAGACTAGGTTGTCTGTTGCAAGACTGTGTCTCCTATGTATCTGACAGGTAATTACACCCATGGAATATTAATAACATGATATAAAAATAAGTGTTTTGGGATAATGCTCTTATACACTGTGTAGATTTGTCACTTGAATTGGTTTAATAAAATGCTGATTGGCTAGCAGCCAATCAGGAAGTACACATGAGGCAACCAAACTAGGAATTCTGGGAAGAGGAAGGGCAGAGTCAAGAGTATGCAGCCCAACACAGAGGAAGCAAGATGAGAATGCTGCGCTGAGAAAAGGTACCAAGCCACATGACTAAATATGGATAAGAATTATGGGTTAATTTTAGTGTAAGAGCTAGTTAGTAATAAATCTGAGCTACTGGCCAAACACTTCTAAGTAATATTTAGCCTCCAAGTCAATTATTTGGGAAGTGGCTGCTGGGTATTTGGGAACAGGCAGGCAGGAGAGAAATTTCTGCCTACAAAAAAGACCTCTATAATGACAATAGCAGAAGGCATTCTACTGTGGGTGAAAACTCACAACAACCTATCTGTAGATGAAGATCTACAGGTAATTAACAACTGCTTAGAGAGGGAGAATCAGTCTTTTCAGGAATGGGCTCTTTAATAGGTTATCCAATGCCAGGAAGTCAACCCTAAATAAATACAGATGTGAGCAACAAAAATGGACTCAGTGGTATATGTGTGCATAACAATTAAAACTCAAAGATAAAGTTAGAAATGACTAGAAACACTGAGTCCATGGCTTTTACATGAAAACATATATACTCAGAATTACACAGAAAATAGACTCTAGTACAGGAAGAAAGAAATAATAGCATTGAGAAAGCTGGTCTAGAGGATTCAGACAGCCGGTGCTCTTGGGAGCACATGTGGATTCTGAGCAGTGTAGAGTGAGGCTGTGAAAGTGTAGCATACACAGGTTTTTTTTTTTTCCTGAGAGACTGAATATATTTCAGAAAAGATATTTAACTGAATATTTGTGAAGTGAGAAATGCCATAAAAACATGTTGAACAAAGAATACACATTAAGAAATTTTACAGCCTAGGATATTTTTCTTCAATAGATCTGTGTTAAATTTACCTACATATAAGGTTAGAAATTGCAAACTTAAATATACTACAAACATGTAAGTCATTTGGGTCTATAGTACCCAGCATTATTCCTACTATCCTTCAGTTCACACAAAGAACTCATGCTCATTTATACAAAATGAAAATAATACAGGCTAAATGAAAGTAACAAAACCAGACATCAACTAAGATAATTTCTTATCACATATTTCTTCATAGTAATTCCCATATATCAAATTTTGATACTAATAGTTTGAATAAATAAAATAGTATTCCTTTAAAACCTAAAAGTAAATGTTGAACAAACCACAGTTATGTAGAAAACAAACTAAGCAGTCTGAGCATCAGTTATAGAATTCTGTGTGAAGATCCCTTAAATAAATATTGTACTCACCACTTGTAAAATATCCTTACTAAGAAATCCACATCACATTACATTTTTCCAATAAATTTTTATCTCTAATATCAACTCCTGATGACACCTCTCCCTTCACCAATACACATGATGGAAAACGGTGTGCTTACAACCTTTGTCTTCTGTTAGAATTCCTACTACAAAAGCTTGTGAAGTATATAATATATAAGGAACAATTTATTTCAGTTTGACATAAATATTGTGACACTTTATTAAAAGAGAAATTAATGCAATTTTTCTTATTCAGAGTTTCTTAAAGCATAACCAACACTTGGCAAAATAATGAACTGTACTCTTCCTAAAACTTTTATTAGGCTTTGGTGCCTAAGATAGTGATGATCTTTTCCTTTTTTTGTATATTGTGGTCTAGAGCACTAAGGGACATACTTTGAAGAAGAATAAGAAATTAAATTATTTTCCCCTATATTCTTTTTCCTTTTTTTATTTTTAAGAATATAACATAATTACATTTTCCTATGGCTTTCCTCCCTTCAAATCCTCCTGTATATCCCCTATCTCCTCTCCTTCAAATTCATCTCATCTTCTTTTGTGTGTGTGTATGTGTATGTATATATATATCTCCTTGTCCTTTTCAGAAAAAAAAAATGCTATTGGATTCTACCATAGGGCCTATGACCTACCTCTACATGGATTTTTGATCCATTAATGCTACCAGGCATAAGTTTCATCTTGTGGAGTAGGTACTTTTCCAATCCAAGAGTAGTGGGTCTCTCTTAGAATATTCATGCAACTATTTTTCAAATGAACATATCTTTCTAAGCCTGTCATTACTGTAAATCACGGTGCTTACACCTGAGTAAGATTCATTACTTTTCTTATTTTGTACAATACATAGAAACTGGCAGCATTATAAAAGCTCTCCAGTAGCAAGGAAGCTTGCAGACCAGAACTAGTAGTGTGTATCCATGTCTTATGACCCCAGTATGTGGTATCTGATTATCAGATTCAGGATGGTAACCAAGAGTAATGACAATAGCTTTTAGTGTTTGAGGGAGTCTATGAGACCCCGCTACTAACACATTGAAAAGAAGTAACCAATACTTAAAACTGAACTTCTAAGTTGATATCCTATGGTGTTGGAGAGAGGCAATGTCACACTATTTATTACAAGGTATATTTTTGACTCTTTCAACATCTGAAATGTTTAAACTGAAATTTCCTTTTGAAAAGCACTACTGAGTGGGCACAGTTACCAGGTGGGTTTCCATGTTATGACAGACTACGTACAATACTCACATGATACTTAAACTCAAGGTTTGTTTATACTATCGAATTAGTTAATGTTCTGTAAAGGAACAGTATTGATATAAGAATGTATATATATATATATATATACATATATATGTATATATATATATATATATATATATATATATATATATATAGAGAGAGAGAGAGAGAGAGAGAGAGAGATTGATTTACTATAATGGCTTACAGGTAGAGGTCCACCTACTCTATCAATAGTTGTTTACCAAAAGAAAGTACAATGCAGTAGTAGTTGTTCAGTCCATGAGGCTGCTGTCTCAGCCAGTCTTCAGTATATTCTAAAATCCTGAAGAAGTAGACTTTAATGCCAGTCACCGCTTAAGTATTTACAGTAAGTGGTGACTGCTGAAAGGGGCAGTCTCAGCCTTTCCCAAGGTTGTGCCTCCTAATTGGATGTCTTGTACAAAGAGGTCAGCAGTAAAACTACATACATATAAACAACAGAAGTGGTCTCAATGGGTTCTATTTATATACCCATGAATAATTAGTGAATTAGTGAGTCTTCAGGACAATGAACTCCACTTCAGGACAAGCAGGCAAAGAACAAAAGCTGCCTTCCATTTCCTTTAATGTGCTCTGCCACTAGAAGGTGTGGACAATATTAAAGGTGGATTTTCCTACTTCAAAAATTCCAGATTAAAGGTCTTTCCACTTCCACTGATTGAGTAAATCCTTTACAAGTGTACTTTAGTTAACTCCAGCATTCAAGCTGACAAACAAGAATATTCATCACAAATTTATATATAATAAATGTATATATGTATGTATAATTTAGGGTCTTTTTTGTTGTTTTTTTGTTGTTGTTTTGAGACAGGGTTTCTCTGTGTAGCTTTGGGCCTTTCCTGGAACTCATTTCTGTAGACCAGGCTGGCCTCAAACTCACAGAGATCCGCCTGGCTCTGCCTCCTGAGTGCTGGGATTAAAGGCGTGCGCCACCACTGCTCGGCTGTATGTGTAATTTAATAGGCTATATAAAAACTCAATAATTTACTTATAAAATGATAAAAACTTATTAAAATTCTAAATAGGAAAGCAGGGATTTTGTATTTGTATGTGGATCTTTTTTATTCTCACTTTTTTTACACATTTTTAATTAAAATGTAATTGTCTTACTTTCCCCATTCTCTTTTCTCTCTCCAACCCCTCCCAAGTCTTGTCTCTCAATTCCTTTAATGTCTTCCTGTCACACTCAAATTGATAGCCTCTTCTTTTTTTCAAGAATTTTTAGTGAGTCTAAAGAAACTTACTAATTCACTATTGATTCACGGATATATAATTAGAACCCATTGAGACCACTGTTGTTGTCTATGTGTATATAGTTTTACTGCTGACCTCTTTGTACGAGACATCTGTAGCATGAATCTTAAAAGGTCTTATTAATAAAAACAAATCCAGAGCCAGGTATTGGGGTTAAAGCTGGAAAATAAGAGAAGCAGAACAAGCCACAGCCACCTCACCTCACCAATTTCTCAGCTGATCCTGTTTCCTCAGACTGGAAGCCTCTGAGTACTCATCCAAATGAATCTCAGCTGAACTGCTGCTCAAAAGTCCAGAAACATAATCAGCTCTAATTCCTGGTCCTCATGCCTTATATAACTTTCTGCTTCCTGCCATCACTTCCTGGGGTTAAAGGCGTGTGTCACCATGCCTGGCTGTTTCTAGTGTGGCTTTGAACTCACAGAGATCTGGATGGATCTCTGCCTCCAGAATATTAGGATTAAAGGTGTGTGTGCCACCATTTTCTGGCCTCTATGTATCTATCTAGCAGCTGTTCTGTTCTCTGACCCCCAGATAAGTTTATTGGGGTGCACAATATATCCACTACAGACATCCAATTTAGAGGCTCAACCTTGGGAAAGGCTGAGACTTCCCCTTTCAGCTGTCATCACTTACGTGTAGATACTTGGACAGGGGTGTGATCCATGTGGTTTTCTTCCTTCTTCATTATCATTTCTATTGTTATCTACATTTTCCAGATCTTGTATGTGGAACCATTTCCAATTCTTTTAGCCAGTGACCCCTCACATGCTAATTTACTATTAAATGAGAAGATATTTCAGTATCATCCATTTGTCCTTTCTTTTCATTTTTATTAATTTCATTTACCTGTATTTTTCCTTTCTTTTTTTGTTTACTCCCTCATACAACACATTGTGAACACAGCATTCCCTCCCTCTGCTCCTCCCAGCTCCCCCATTTATTCTCCCCATGATATCAACTAAACGTGGCATAACAAGACGCAGTAAGACTAGGCATAAATCTTCGTATCAAGGCTGGAAAAGGTAAAACAAGTAGGAGGAAAAAGGTCCCCTGAGCAGGCAAAAGAGTCATAAAAACCCCATTCCTACCGTTAAGAGTCCAACAAACACCCCAAGCTATACCACCACAGCCTGTATGCAGACGGCTTAGCGAAAACCAGTGCAGGCTCCTTGGTTGCCACTTAAATGAACCTTAGGAGTCCCATTCTATTGATTCTGTGGGTCATGTTCTCATGGTGCCGTTGACCCCTCTGGCTCCTGCAATCCTTCCTTTCCCATTCAGTGATGCTTTCCTAGCTCTGCCTAATGTTTGACTGTGGGTCTCCATGCCTGTTCCCATCAGCTAGGGGAGGAATCCTCTCTGATGATAATTGGGCTAGACACTGATCTATGAGTATAGAGGAATATCATTAGAAATAATCTCATTGGGGCCATTTTCAGTAATCAGGCTAGACTCCCAGAGCTGGAACTGAGACACCAACCCATCCACAAAATCTACAACCCACAACTTGTCCTGCTTGAAATATTCACTGGGTCACTTGTCCTGCCTAAATTATGCACTGGGTCAGCAGTAGGTCAGAACTTATGGGAGTGGCAAACCAATGACTAGTCTAACTTGAGCTCCAATCCACAAGGGAGCCCATGCCCAACAGTGCCTGTATGGTGGCCATGATCCAGAAACTGGATGGCTCATAAATGCAGGGTAGAGCCAAACAGTACTGACAAAGTAAAAAAAAGCCAATACCATCCATCCATTGTAGTAGTGATCACAGCAGAGGCTTGAAAATACATAGACATTTCTACTACCAACATACAAATTGAAATCAAAACAATGTATTTGGGTATCATTTATCAGGAGGATGTCTATAATAATGAGGTAACTGAGTTCTCCCACCTCCTTGGCAACTTTTATTTTCCATAAGATCTAACAGAGCTTCTGCTCCCATAATGAGTCACTGAATCTACATGTCATTGCCTTGACACAGAAGTTCTTCAAATTTTCTCTTATTTAAGGGGACTACTCATTATAGAATTATCACACTAACCTATTAAGTCTCATCTTCATATTAAAAGATATTGTTCCTTCTAGAGTTACTCCAAACTCATTTTATTATTGCTGATATGCTTATCAACCTACTTATTTTATTACAGCTCATCATCCATGAATCGCTTGTCATTTCAGACTGCACAGAATATGTTTCTTAATAAAAGACATGGATGCTCAAACCAACTGTTACCGTACAAATATGTTTTTTCAGTCATCATTTATAGAATGGATAAAAAATATACTTTCTTCAAACAATATTACTTATTAAAGATTTCATAACACAACATTTGGAAATTAAGCAATTTCACTCAAAAAAATGTCTCCATTCTCCTTTACATGTACATGTTGAAATATTTACAGAAACTGCCTATATGTCTCACATCCTACATGCTTACACAGTAGGCATTGTTGAATGAGAGTATAATCCTATTTTCTTTATGTTTTCATGAGTATAGAGACAAATTTATTCTTTATGGTTGATTCTATTCTTCTTAGCACAAAATACTATGCAATTGACGAATTATCTACTGAGCCAAAAATAAAGGTGTTTTTCTCAATAAAAGTAACAAATTCGTTAACTTTTCCAATCATTTCTTCCAAAATGACTTTCCTTTTAAATCATTTTTAAGGATTCTGTTCATAGCTTTAAGGCCAGATAACAATCATTAGCATTTATTGACCTTTTGCTGTAGTAATTTAATCTTTGGGGGAACAAAGTTGATTAATCACAGCTTGACATATTGAAATTTGGCATAATTCTTCCTGAAAGTGCTTATAGGGCAGCAAGTTCTAGGGCATTTAGTGTAATCACTAAGCACACATTGAAAGTAAAATGGATTCAGTAAAGTTTCCCCAAAATTAAGAAGATTCATTTTGTAGACTGAATCCTAGAATGTTCTTGAACAACTCAAGTGATAGATCAAATTATTTCAACTACATCCAGAAAAATGTTTGAATTAGAGAAAAGAAGAACATATAGTAATGATGAAAAATCAAAGGGCTCTGAATCAATGTGAGACATTACAAATTATGACAGATGCCATCATTGTATTATTCATGAAATAACATAAAGTTATAACAGTAAAAAGCATGTGTTCCAGATTCTCATGAAATTGATCAATGGAATATGGTTAACATTAATTTGGATTTGATGCAAATAAAAAGAAGGACAGACTGGGATATTTGTTTGTTGATTATAATAGAAACAGTAAGATTATGAAAAATTGTCAATTCAACAAAATCTTTTAGTATATGACAAACAGTGTTCATCAAAATTACTATGAGAAAATATTTTGGCCAAGGTAACATATAAGCAAAAGTCTGTTTCCCATAGTTCTGGAGGTTGGGCAATCTAAGATCAAGAGTCCAACAATCACTGTTTAAGGAAGGACTTGCTATATATGACAAAGAAGAAAATTTAAAAGGGTACTGTGTAGCTAGAGTTTTCCTGCCTGGCCCACGGTCAGGACAAATCTCTCTCACCCTCCAGTCCCGCAGTCACTAAGACCCAACAAAGTAAACACAGAGACTTATATTGCTTATAAACTGTATGGCTGTGGCAGGCTTCTTGTTATCTAGTTCTTATATCTTAAATTAACCCATTTCTATTATTTATAAATTGCCACATGGCTCCTGGCTTACCGGTATCGGTATCTTAACATCTTCTCATGGCGGTGGCTGGCAGCGTCTCTCTGCCTCAGTCTTCCACTTCCCAGATTTCTCCTCTCTGCTTGTTCTGCCTATACTTCCTGCCTGGCTACTGGCCAATCAGAATTTTATTTACACGGAGCAATATCCACAGCAGTACTATTTTAGTCATCCCATCTTTTTTATTCACTAATTTCAGCTATACAAGTTCTATATTTATGACTGTAAAAGTATCATCTTCTAATCACCACACTTCTTCATACTAAATTATTTGGGCTTCAGTTATAACATTCATTTTGGAGTTGACACAGGTACCATCATAAATTTGGAACTATTTTTATATCATAAACATAGGGTAATCATTAATTATAAAGCTTGTCTCTATGACAAGAAGCAGCTTCTAATGAAATCAATTTCACTTTTATAGCTTTACGAGGTAGAGACTAGATTTAGTTGGTAATCAACTAAACCAAAAATTTCAAAAATTACTCATTGTTATGCTTGAATTTCCCATTTTTAAAAATATTTTTATTTTATAGTTAATTTAATTTTACATATCAGCCATAGATTCCCCTGTCCTCCCTCCTCTCACCCACAGCCTTCCCCCCAATCCACCCCCCATTCCCACCTCCTCCAAGGCAAGGTGCATGAGCTGGCTTTTTGGAACCTAGGGCCTATGCTGAAACACTTTGCTCAGCCTTGGGGTAGGGAGGAGGGGACTGGAGCTGCCTCAGTTGAATCTACCAGGCTGGGCTGACTCCCCAGGGGAGACCTTAAATTTTCCTTCTTAATGTTAACTAAATGAAAAATGATTTTTTCCCACAGTCTAACTTCCTTATTGTGCCTGAAGCTTCTTGAAGTAGCATAACTTATTAATATGGGAATATGGCTTTCATTGTCAGGACATCAAGAATAGAATAGACAAATGAAACCTTTATTTACTTTCTTACTAGGATGTTGTCTATTCTTTAGAAAGTAACGTGACCTTCTTTTCACCACATGTAATTCAATTTGACGCACACCTAGAGTCACTTGAGAAGAAGAAATCTCAACGGAAGAAATACCTTGATCAAATTGACCATGTCTATGAGCTAATCTCTTAGTTACTGGTTGAGGTAGGCGGCCCAACCCATTGAGGACAGTGGTATATTTGGGCAAGGAAGTCTGAGCTGCATAAGCAAGAGAGTTGAGTAGAGTCAGGGTAAGCAGGCCAGGGTGCAGCTTTCTGCTTCAAACTCCTGCCTTGAGTTCTTGCCATGACTTCCCAGATGCTGGAATACAAAATGTATGATTTAATGAACCCTCTATCTCAAGTTACTTTGATCATGGTGCTTATCAAAGCAACAGAAAACAAATTAGAGTTCCCTGCAGAAGACCACTGTAATAAATCTTTATAATGAAGTTATATCTTAACCTATAGATTATGAACTTAGAATAATCTTACTTATCTGTGGTTTCCTTTATAGAATTTCTCTTATCCATGGTCAAGCTCAGTCTAAAAATACTATGTCAAAACTTACAGAAATAAACAACTTATGAGACTCAAAACTACAATGCTTCTAAATAGCGTGGTGTGATCTCATATATACGGTTGCATTTGGCCTTGGACTTGAAGAACACTTGGGTCCTGTGTATCCATGATGTATTCAATACTTTCCTAACATCGCTTAGTTGTCAGTTAAGTAAGAGACAAATTGTCCCAGGACTACTCGTGCTTCTAGGCTTCAGTGCCCAGGTTTATATGATTATTAATCTGAAATATTGATGTGAAAAACACTAAACAGAGAAAAGTACTGAGTGACAGACAAAGCAACGGTCCCCACAAAGTCTACCTGGCATGGGAAAACACTCTGTATTTTTTGCTTTTGCTGCTGTTTGTTTTTGAGCTTTTATTTTAATCACATTTGTGCCTTCCCTTTCATTTTTCTAAACCTGCCCATATACCCTTGCTCTCCTTCAAATTCATGGCTTCTTTTGTCACCAATTGTGTGATTATATCATTATGTATGCATACATATTTCCAAATGTAAGCTGTTAAGTCTATTTAATGGGACTTTTATGAGTGTTTTCAGGGCTGACCATTTGGCACTGGTCAAACAATTGGTGTGCTCTTCCCTGCGGAGTACAACCTTTGCCAATTCTAGCTTTATTCAATTGCCTGTAATTCTTTGTGTAAGGTTGAGACCTCATGGGCACTTTTCTGTGGAGTTGGGCATGGTCACTGATGTCCTCTTTGTTGTGCTCAAGTTTGGATCGTCATGTTGGTGAATCTTTATATGTGTAGCTTCTGATATTACTAGAAGATACAATCTTACATAATATCTCACTTTATGTCCTCAATTAAGTTAAAGGATCCTCAGCCCTCATTTCTCATTTTAATCATTTTTATGGCTTTAAAAAGTTAAATAATCCCCTAGCTCCACAGCCACTTTGGAAATGAATATGGCGCTTTCTTAGAAAATTGGGAATCAATCTCCCCCAAGATCCAGCTATTCCAATCTTGGGCATATACCCAAGGAATGCTCAATCATACCACAAGGGCATTTGCTCAGCTATGTTCATAACAGCATTATTTGTAATAGCCAGAACGTGGAAACAATCTAGATGCCCTTCAACCAAAGAATGGATAAATAAACTGTGGTACATATACACAATGGAATACTACTCAGCAGAGAAAAATAATGACATCATGAGGTTTGAAGGCAAATGGATGGATCTAGAAAAAATCCTCCTGAGTGAGGTAACCCAGACTCAGAAAGACAAACATGGTATGTACCCACTCATAGGAGAATACTAGTTGTGGAACAAGGATGACTGGATGGCTTCTCACAACACCAGGGAGGCTACCTGGAAAACAGGACCCCAAGAAAGACACGGGGATCTCCCAATGACGGAGAAATGGATGAGATCTACATGAACAGTCTGGACGTGAGTGGGGGTAATGAGGGGCGAGGGGCAAGGAAAAGAGAACTTGGGAGAGCGGGAGATCCCAACTGGATCAAGAACAGAGAGGGAACACAAGGAATGTTTATGGTAAATGAAGACCACATGAGAATAGGAAGAAGTAAGTGCTAGAGAGGCCCACAGAAATCCACAAAGATGCCCCCACAATAGACTGCTGGCAATAGTCGAGAAATAGCCTGAACTGACCTACCCTGGTGATAGGATGGCCAAACACCCTAATTGTCATGCTAGAAACCCCATCCAGTGACTGAGGGAGCTGGATGCAGATATCCATGGTCAGGCCCCGGGTGGAGCTCCGGGAGTCCAATTGGTGAGAAGGAGGAGGGTTTATGTGAGCAAGAGTTGTTGGGACCAGGGATGGATGGAATACAGGGACGAGTGGCCAAACGAATGTGAACCGATGGCTGAGGGGCCCCCAACTGGATCAGGCCCTCTGAATGGGTGAGACAGTTGATTGGCTTGATCTGTTTGGGAGGCATCCAGGCAGTTGGACCGGGTCCTGTGCTCAGTGCATGAATTGGCTGTTTGAAACCTGGGGCTTAGCAGAGATGCTTGGCTCAGCCTGGGAGCAGGGGACTAGACCTGCCTGGACTGAGTCCACCAGGTTGATCTCAATCCTCGGGGGAGTCTTTGCCCTGGAGGAGATGGAAATGGGGGGTAGGGAGGAAGCGGGGAGAATGGGGGAATCTATGGTTGATATGTAAAGTTGAATTATATTGTAAAATAAAATAAAATAAATTCAAAAAAAAAGTTAAATAATCAATTAAGAGATTAGAAAGTATCTGCCCAGGGACATGTTGGGACAATTTACATAAAGAGCAACAGAATGTTTTTCTTTTTTTTCAAAGGCAAAAGCACAGTATGTAGTAATGAATACAAAACTAGTAAAAAAAAATGAAGCACATTTTTATACTCAGCCACTCTATCCAAATATATGAGTTTTAAAGAAAATGATCAGTGTCAGGTTATGTGTCCCGGTTTATGTAGCTAAGAGTAATCCCCTCTCATTACATAAAGAGTAGTTTGAAAAAAAGGTCAAAATCTATGATGATGAATGTTGTGATGCTTTTAATTTCTAGTACAATAAAGAAGATAAAACTCCAAAAATGAGAAATTCAGTTACTTTTTAATGCCGTATATAATTTTTAACTACTCAATAGCTATGTTCCCAGTGAGGAAAGTTATTTAATTCACAGTGACCATGATGAATATATCATTTTACCATTAATGAAAACATTAAAACTCTGATTGTACTTGTATATGTTATAAACCATAACAACTAGAATGCAGAGACCAGAGGATAGTGGTGTGTTTGGGGGTATCCTTTGTTATAAGGGCTATATCTGTGTTATGTACATAATATCTCAGTAAGGGAGACAGAGGTGGGGGAGGAAAACACTACAATTGCTGCTTCCTTTAGGGCAGAAAACTGTTTGCCAATTTCAGATGAACTGACAGAATATTATTTTGTCGAAAGATAGATGATCTAAAATGTATAGCTGTCATAATTACCTATTGTGGACATATTGACTATCATGGACAATAAATCATAACTGAGTGATTGAATTCCTAGAATATTATTGATAATTAATTTGTTACCTCAGGACAGAAAGAATTGGCCTGCCATCTACTACCATCTGTTATTATGATCAAAAGATAAAGAAAGAGAAAATTAGGGGCTTAAGAGATGGCTCAGCAGATAAGAGCACTGACTATTCCTCCATAATTCCTAGGTTCGATTCCCAGCACCCACATGATAGCTTAAAGCTGTCTATAACTCCAGTTCCAGAGGATGAGACATTCATGCAGGCAAAATACGCATACAAAATTAATTGTTTAATTAATTAAAATAATAAATGTCTAATTAAAAGTAAGCTAGAAAGTGGGACGAGATGGTTCAGTCAGGTGATTCCTAATCAAGCAAACCTGAGTTTGAATCCCAAACCACCCATGTAAAAACCAAGGGGTAGTAGTGGACATCTATAATCCTAGCACAAAGAAGGCATAGATAAGTGTATCTCTAAATTCACTGGCCAGCTAGCCTAACTGAATCGATGAGTTCCCATTTCACGAAGGGAAACTATGTCTCAAATCAAGGTAAAAGACTATCGAGGAAGACACTAACATTGATCTTTGCCTTCTATAGACATACACATAAAAGAGAATCTAAACTGACATGATGTGTCCACATTCTCAGGAACATATGAATATGTCATACCTAATTTTTAATTTTTTGTAAAATGTTTGTGAAATATTATAGTGGGAAATTGTGAAATCTCAAAAAAAATCAGATATGGTTAAGTTCTTTGAAGGACTGTCATATGAAGGACAGCACAAAAACTAGAATTGAAGATCTGAGAAAATTCCTGTACTCACACATTGATTATATACTGTAATTTATAATTTCATTCAAAGAGAAATTTAGAAATTTACTCATGGAATATTAAGTAAGGCAACAGGTCTTCTTAGTCTGAATATTCAATTGGAACTGTCTATAAGCTGCAATAATTTCTTATGATCAAGAAACTTATTGACAGGTGTTGGTGTTGCACACGTTTAATCCTAGCACTCACTTGGGAGGCAGAGGCAGGAGGATCTCTGTGAGTTCAAGGCCAGTCTGGTCTACAGAGTGAGTTCCAGGACAGCCAGGGCTACACAGAAAACCATGTCTGGAAAAACAAAAACAAAAAAAGAAGTTTATCATTGGTGGATTTTATCATTGTTCCTTTACTTTAATTATATTTATCCCTCCAAACAGTAAGTAGTTTCCCAGAAACTCATCAGAATATATGTATTTTGTACTTCACAGACCTTTGTATATTTGACCTTCCTGACCTTGGAAATCCAAGTTTTTAGGGTGGAATGGGAGAAGTGTATTCCCCAAAACAAATATTCTTTAAGCAAACTAAATTTATGACAAAATTTCATGTTTAAATGAAAAAGTTAGTGCTACTCTTACGCACTTGCAAAGTGTGGGTAGCTCATCCACAGCTTGTTTGATTGGTCTGTAGAGAACACAGATGCATCGAAAAAAAATGCAGTCAGGAAAATTAATGTATCCCCTGGTATGAAACTATCCATCTGCTACAAGTTCTTTTCTGTATTCTTTAAGGAAAATACCAGATGTGATTTGACTCAATCTTTCAGGAAACAGCAATATATCCCCATTTTCCTACCTCTGCATTATATCAATCTCGTGTTGAAAGTTCTAATTAATCCACAGGGCCCTTGCTCATGTCGCTAGCTCATAATAGAACATATTGGCCTATGACATTTATAAGTGGGAAGGAAGAAGCAGGTTTTCTCAATTAGTTAGTATTGCATATGCATTCTGCAAGCTGAGTGGCTAGCTTCATAAGAATTCTAGACTCTCTACCTAAGCAGTATTTTTTTTCAAGAGAAGTCTATGAGTGTGAGAACATAGAAAGTGAGGAGAACAAAACAGTGAAAGAGAGAGACAGAGATGGAGATTATAAAGCCAAATAGACTGCAGTATCATGTCTGCCGCTCTGCTATCAAAAATGTTATAATATTAGTTGGACCCTCTCAATTATATTTTTAAAGATACAACATATTGTTTGGGACCATTTTATACAAATTTGAAAAAGCTTTAGCTTTTATGCTTGTGGATATATTGTTCGTAATCTAGGAAATAAATCTTGTCTGAAAATCAGAGGACAGAGCCAGGCACAGATTTAGCCATAGAGGTCAAGCAATGGTGACACATACCTTTAATCCTAGCACTTGGGAGGCAGAAAGAGAGATCCATCTGGATTTCTTTGAGTTTAAGACCACACTGGGCTACAGGAGATTAATTCAGTCTAAAAGAGAGAGCTAGGCAGTGGTGGTACACACCTCAATTTCAGCACTTGGGACCACACACCTTTAATCCCAGCACTGGTCAGGTTGAGACAGGAAGTGATATGGCTGGGTAGAGAAGGGAATATAAGGTGGAAGGAGACAGGAGTTCAGCCATGCCCTTCCCCCCTTCTACTGAGGACTCAGAGGCATTCAGTCTGAGGATTTCTGGAGGCAGGATCTTGTTGCTCTTTCAGGCGGAGGAGCTGGTGAGGTAAGAGCTGGTGGCTATGGCTTGCTCTGCTTCTCTGATCTTTCAGCTCTCACCCTGATATCTGGGTCCGGGTTTTTATTATAAGACCATTTAGGATTCATGCAATATACACTATTAAAATAAAATGTGAGTTATGACTGGTAATACCTGGCAACTGCATGGCATCTGGAATCACCTGGGAGATGGGACTTTGGACATGCCTGTGTGGGATTATCCAAATTAAATTAATTGTTACAGGAAGAGTCATCTTCTTTGAGGGTAGGACCGCTCTCTAGACAGGAAACCTTGGACTCTATAAATGGGGAACGGAAACTGAGCAGAAGCTGACATTCATCACTGTCCATTCTTGATTGTGAATATGATCCAACCAGCTGCCACAAATTCCTCTCTGTGAAGAACTGTGTCTTAAACTGTGATCTTTTTGTTGTTGTTGTTTTTCTAGATGGTGTTTCAATTTTTTTTTTTGAACTGTGATCTTAAACCTTTTCCTACTTAGGTTCTCATGGCCAGTATTTTTATCCCAGCAAGAGGAAAGAAACTAAGACAACATGTTCTAGTTTGTCTAGAGTTCATGTGAAGTAGCTTAGTCACTCACTAGTAGTGCAGTTCCCAAAGGGCTTAACTGGAAGACAAATATTAAGTATCATAAGCATTGGGTATGTTACAACACAATCACTCAAAACTCTCACAACTTAAAACATATTTAATAGCATATTTGTTTAGAAAGTAATTTGTAAGTTTACTTTTGTAATATTAGAAAGGTGAGCTAGATGTAAAATAATTAAGAAATGGTGTAGATGTTTATCATTATGAATCTGATAGTTTGACAATCAGTAAATATTGAGAGTTCTTGGGAAATAAAAACTGTAGTAGCAAAGAAAATATAAAAAAATAATAATGTGGAGGTTACCCACAACCACTTTCATGTACTTTAAAGAGCCATATGGAAGATTTGCTAATACAGACAGTGTTGAAATGAGTTTTTGTATTGGAATTTATCAATGAGTTATTGAAAGCTTATGCTGTAGAGGGACTCTTTCTCTTATTTGTCTCTTTCGGTATCCTAACATACAAAATTTTCTCATTCTACTGATTGTAAAGGTAAAAAGACGATTCTGAGATACATTTTCATATGACAAGCAGATAATAATTAACCCCAAATTGTGATTCATGTTATTCAATGTCTGTTACTACCAGATAAATGCAATAAAATATTAAAACAATCTCTACACAGAGATTTTTTAATGTTCTGCACTCAAGCAAAGAATGGATATTTAACTAGTGCTATGTCTGCGCCACTGGAACTCTTGCTCTTATCTAAATCAGTTCTTCTGAGGTGGGCATCTCATGGATTGGTTCCTTTGTGTTCTCTAAGGAGTTTCTCTCTTAGATCCTTCCTTCATCTTACCACTCCAGTGCATATCTCTCATATTTGTCCTAGTTTGAGCATGAAGTTTTCACTTTACTCAAAGGTTTTGAAAGGGAAGATGTTATTTTACCTATAAGCCACATCATTGGAGAAAGATTAATTTTCTTTGCCAAACACCATGAAGGTTTGTTCTTTGTGATATAATTTCAGTCAATATTCAGAGACAAAGTAACAGTAAGTAAGAGTGATACTTCTTTGTATCCAGATAATATTATTTCACACACACACACACACACACACACACACACACACACACACACAAACACACACACACACACACACACTCACACATTATGCCCTCTAATCTTCCAAATAAAACACAAACTTAGCTCTAGTACATGTCATTTTGAAATGTCACATTGTAGTCCATAGGTGTTTTACTTTATTAAATCTGGATAGAATTTTCTAATTTTACATAAAATATTTGGAAAAATACTTTTAATGTATGCACAACATTCTAATTAAGTGAGGAAAAAATAAGTAAGGGTACCTGGCTACTTGATGTTTTTTTTTCACCTATATCACTCTCTGTTGTGCATTCAAGTATGTCTGAGCAAAACCAGTTTCCTTCAAGAATATTCTTAGTGTAAAAAATCTACTAATAGCTACCCTGCTTTGATTATGATGGCATAAATATAACAGAAATGCTCTAAGTGTTATGTCAGTTATCCTCTATTGAATCACAGTAAGATAAGCTTTCCTTATGTAACTTCATAATAAGCTAAGAAGACTTTTTGAGTTGTTTATTTGACCTAAGCAGTATACTGAAGGCGTAAAAATGGAAATTTTTATGATATACTGTAAGGCTGACTGGGTCAAAAGAGCTTTCACAGATGTTCTTTCAAAACTTACTATATAGTTTTGCCATAATGACCAACTAGATATTATTATCTGTCAGTGGATTGTCTAACAATTTGAAATAGGAACAGTACAAAGGTACATTCAATTTTTGAACTTGATGTTATAGAAGAATTGATTGTAATTCAAGCATAATTACATAAAGAGTTAAAAGTTTTGGCAAATAATATAGTATGTTAATAAAGGATATATATATATATATATATATATATATATATTAAACACATGAACCATAATTTATAAAACAAGGAATCACAATTAAAACAAGCATTCTTCTATTTTACAATAAACTTTCTTAGTAAGGAATGCAACATGGGGGCATCATGATATTTTAAATTATTTAAATATTTCAAGATCTACAAAGAAAATTGAAGGATAAAAGAAGCAATGAATACTGATGTATATTTAGCTAGGAAGAAAATGAGTTACTATCTCTAAGCATAATGTAGTAACTATATAAAAGAGATATACTGTGTACTTTTATAAAAAAGATTATGTTTTCACCAGAATGAAATGACAGCTCTTTGAGCAATAGATATGTTTGTATAAGCTGATTTAAACATCACTCAATATATACTTCTATCAAAATAATATATTCTTCTTCACTAGTATTTTAAATTGTTGTTTTACATTCAGGTAAAAAGCCTTTAAAATTGAAATCATGACATTTTCAGGTAAATGGAAGTAACTAGAAAAAAATCATTCCAAGTGAACTAACCCAGACTCAGAAAGACAAATATGTATGTATTCACTTATATGTGGATATTAGCTGTTAATTCAATGGTACCAATGTACAATTAATAGAACCTCAGAGGTTAGCAGTAGATTAAGGGACTAGGGGCTGCAGAGACAGATTACCCTAGGAAAGGGAATTAGAATAGCTAGTTGGGGATGGTTGGGGAAGGATCTGGAATGGGAAAATCAAGTGCAGAGATGGAAAGAAGCGGGGGGGCGGGGATGAGGGTGGGAATACAGGGAGAAGCAGATAAAGGTAAGAGCCATTTGAAGGGTAGCATGAAAACTCAATACAGTCCAACTTTCCTAAAATATATACATATGTGAAGATGATCTAAATGAAATTGCTTTAAAAAATTGGGAAGAAAAGCCCCAACTGGACATCTCTAGTCACCAAATGAAGCATCCGTTACTGGGAACTGATTACATCTAACTGAGACAATGGTCAAAGGGGTCCCATTGGAACCCCAAAACAACCTAGGCTGTTGCCAAAACTATAGGTTGCTCCCCACAACCTGGCAGCAAGGCCCCATTGATGAAGAAAATACCTACACAACTCAGTGCATATGGAGAATTCAGGCTGATAGCTACATCTAGCCTCCACAAATACATTCTAGCATCTTTGGTAAAAGAAGGTACTCTCCATGCTACAAAGAAGAAACCTAAATATCAATCCAGTCACAAATCCTTTGATCTACAATGATCTCCTGCCTTCAAGATATGCCAGAGAAATGGTAGCACAAAATTTGTAGAAGTAACCCACCAAAATCAGATTTCACTGAAGGCCTGCTACAAGAGCTGGATCCCATTTCCAACACTGCTTAGTTGACCAGGACCCTGAGACTAGAAAGCACACAGATCTATTGTAAAATCAAATACTTCAAAGATAAAGAAAAATGTAGCAATGGAATCTCTCCTAATGGCATTCTGCTATACTAGTAGATCAGTGTATTGCTCGGCCATCATCACTTTATTCCTGCAGCATATGGAATCCTATGGAAGAGGAAGTAGAAAGAGCCATAACCAGAGGGGATGAAGGATACCAAGAAAAAAAATGCTCTAAATTAGCAGGATCTCTGCACATTTGAACTCACAGAAGTTGAAGCAGCATGCACAGGTAATGCAATGATCCACACCAGCAGGTGTCTTAAACTAAATGGAGAAGTAAGCACATATCCCCATTTCTAACCCAAAACCAATATCCAATAAACAACTACTTGCAAATGAAACTTTAATTTCTACAGAGGAAATCTCACTGGGTAAACAAACTACTACTGGACAGCAGTAGATGGCCAAGAGAAAATGAACCTAATGATATCCTTGGTGGTTCTTTATCTCAAGATGTCTTGTCAGCGGTCTTTTCTTTTAATTTTATCTTATTACTTTTTAACTTATATTATTACATGTTATTCATTTTTCTTCTCTATTTTTACTCTATGGATCCTTTACATATATATCATATCTTCTAGTTTAGTGACTTTATGGAATTCCTGAATATAGGTTCAAGTTTCTGTTTATGGTGCCTTCTCTTGTGATCGTTCCCTCATTTTGTCCAATTTAGATATGTTAGCTTTTGCTTTATCTTATTTTATTTTATTATTATTAGAGGCCTCTCTCTCTGTCTGTCTCTCTCTCTCTCTGTCTCTCTCTCTCTCTCTCTCACACACACACACACACACATAAACATGTACACATATGTATGGTGTTCATATAAACACCATAGGTGTACAAATACCAACACATACAAACATATAAATAACACAATCAAATACATATGTAATTATACATAAAATATGAGGCCAGGGATGGAATTCTGATACAATTTTACCTTGGATAACCAGGCCCTGACTTCCATTTAATATCTAGCTTTATAAAAATGTATTTATAAAATATATGGTGCTATAGGTGTTTCACTATCTAAAAGACTTTTTTGCACTTGCGTTGGTTATTGTTATTATCTCTTATTGTAACATATATGATATCTCTCCTATATGACTCAACTATACCACTTTGAAGTTTTTATCCAAAACTTCAAATGGAAGTCAACGTATTACAGGCACACTAGGATGTTTGATGCTTATTGATGCATTGTTCACAATAGGGAAGTTTTAAAACTGACTTCTGTCAGCACAGTTATCCATAAAAAATTGATTTATATATGGAATGAAATTTTGTTCAGCTATGCAAAAGAATGTGATTGTGTTATTTGCAGGCAAAATGCATTCAGTTGGGTTTTTTTAATCTGGGGTGGGTTAATTCAGAATCAGAAAGCCAAATATTATGTATTTTCCTCAATTCTGGATCCTTGACTACATATAGATACATAAAATTATGCATGTACTTATGACATAAATGTAGATGCAAAATTAAGAAATGAAATTGAAGGGGAATGGATGAAAAGGAAGAATAGTCAGGGGTGGAGGAAATACATACAGAGCACATTATATATTTGTATGTAAATGTTCTTATAAAACCCATTACTATATAAAATGAATATATGCATATAAAATTATTACTCCAAGGAAAACATTGTTTTCAATAAATGAATGCATTTTAATGAAGTGTTAATTTATTCCAACATGAAGTGAGAATAAGCTATGACAGAAATTCATTAAGGATTCTTCAGGGAGGAAAATGAAACTATATAAAATAGCACAATTTATCTTAAAATTAAAATATGTTTAATCTAGAAAGAGTTTAGAAAAAAATTACTTTGTTTCAGTAGCCAGATTCTCAAAATTGAATGTTTCCATCTAGGGAATCTTTACTATGACAGAGAGTGATGATAAATGCCAGGGTAATAAAGTACATGAATCTTGGGTGACGATCACTGCTTTCCATTAACCTATTGTCTCTCCAGTGAAATGTAGAATTCTTAGTTTTACTTAAATATTTAGACAAAATAGCTGCTACATACACAATAAAAATGTATAAGATCAAGATTTATTTATTCTTTTGCACTCAGTTAAAGTTTCTTCTTAGTACATTTTACCTATACTCCAGTTAATGACCCATTTGAAACTTTCTTAAAAAATAATAACCCAAAAGTGCTTAGATAAAATGTGTTGATAGAGAAATTATTTTATAGTAATTTTTATTTTAATTCTACTTTTCAGTTTTTTTTTTAATTTAGTGTTCTCTACAGAAACAGAACTGATAGAGTGATAGGTTGTGGAATTATTTTAACTGGGCAAAGATGTGCTACATTTGGGTATGATGCAAAATGTTACTTTAGCTGTGTAAAGGTGTGTTATTTTTGTTTATGCTGTGTGGTGATATTTTATTTTTATGTTAATAAATAAAGTTGTCCTGGACATCAGAGGACATAGCTAGCCATAAACAAAAGTTAAGCAGTGGTAGCACTAGCACAAATCCTTAATCTGATCACATGGCAGGGAGAGTCTCTGTGTGTTCAAGGACACAGCCAAACATACCAAACCATTACAGCACACACTGAAAGATGAGTGTATGAAGAGTTTCAGACAGACAGATGAATGGGTGATAGACATTGAGGGACTACAACATAGTTACTCTCAATTGGCATCAGTTCTAGGAGGACTGAAATGTCACCTTGACTCTCTTGTCAGAGTGTTAATGAAGTCAAATAATCATCAAAGCCTTAGCTCAGGTTCAACTCAGAGTGAGTCCAGGGCATTGCCAATGTCATCCTGTGATTGTTTCTCAGCTCAAGAATGGACAATTGGAATAGCTGGATTTTTTAAGTCCTGTATTCTACCCATTGGTCTTCTGTTGCTGAATTCTAATGGCTCCCTCAGGGAAGGAGATGAGAAGGTGAGGCATCAATGAATGGCACAGACACCAGGCATCAGTTGAAGGCAAATAACAAACTTGTTTATTTAATAATGGGGAAAGCCTTATATACCCTCCTCCCAGCTCCCAGTCTGTGTCACAATCTGGTGGCATTGCATGGTCATCCCTCATTGGCTGGGCATGATCAGGAACTCTGACAGCACCTGTTGCTAGGCCACCAGGCAGACTCCAGGTTGGATCATAAGGGAATATGTTAGGTGCATGCCTTGGCAACTGGTCTGAGCCAAATTCCTTGACCCTACGGGTCTGTCCTAGGACATATCCACACTTTTATTTTATAATGTGGGGACTCAGCAGAAGTCAGAGTTCTTTGCTCCAGCCTTGTTGACCCTGCCTCAGGGGTGCTCAGCAACTGGACTGTACCTGACTTAGGTTGGCTTGCCAAAAAAGCTCTTACCCATCATTGACTATCAGCCCTCGAATAGCATTCATCCCTGGGGAGTCACCCTGGGTCAGGAAGGTCAGGCTGTAACCTTTTGAATTTCAGAAAGTCAGGTATGCATAAACTCCTGTGGAGGGCTATGAGTTGGATGTCCAAGAACCATTAATAGCTGTAGAGTCACCTTAGTGGCCACCTATTGTTGCCAGATGTGCTGTGGGAGACACTTAAAGAGGAGAAAGTTTAAAAGCACCACCCCACCAATCAAAACATAAGTGAAAATCCAGGAGGGATCAAGCAGGTTTTTCATATCATGCCAAACTTTTCAAAAAATAAAGAGTCACAGGCCATAACCTCTGCTCTTGTCTGATTTAATTAGAAGTTTTTGTGAGTTAGCTGTAATGGATAATATAGAAACTTAGCTGACCATGGGATCTTAATATATTTAGCTAACTCCAGGTCTGCTAAACTAACATTCCTTGCTCAAAAGGTATCATATAAAATGAGGAAAAGCGAGGCTCCACAAGTCTACAGACTTTAGAGGGACAATGAGAGCAAGAAAGGATAGTATATACATTACCCATTCTGGGTTATTTCCTCCTTGGTGGAAGCAGGCTGATCTGAGGCCAGGTGCACATCTCTTGGTGAGACCCATATTGACATAGTGTCAGACTGAGGATAAACACTAGCATACCCTCTCCCATCAGTTAGCAGGGGGCCTAGCGGCTGCCATTGGATTTTTTCATCTTCATCTCAGCAGGGGCAGGAGCATGTTCTTTGTCAGAGACACCCAGTGCTTATAGGCCAGGCTGAGGCCCTTGTAGAGCCTTGAGGGGCAGGTCTGAGACCTGTTGAAAATAGACATTCAGGCCAATCTGTGCCTGACCCACAGGATGGATGTATTTCCAGCTCCCTGTGAGTATATCATAAGTCACCAAGATGTTAAGTAAGATGTGAGTCTGGGCCTGGGATTCTGCCTGATTATCATAGGGCAATCTCCAACTGAGAAAGACTGCAGGTTCCAATACAGCTTCTAGCAAATGATGCCAATCAAAATAAGCTTATAACTGCATGGGCCATTGAGTAAGAACCTGCTGAAAGTAGAGGAAATCTGTGTCTGACTCATTGGCTGCCTTCCAGATGAGACTGAGATCAGCTATGGGGGTGGGAACCCATGGCTGGGCATTGGCATTTGGGCCCACAGTGACTGGGGAGGCTTATATGGGCCTATGGACTGACAGTGGCATAGGCTGTGAGCGTTGTAAGATGCCTGGTGCTTCAGGAGAGAAGCTACCTCCTGAGGCAGGTGGATACTGGGTTAGATCACCCTAAGAATACCATGGAGGAGGTGTAACTGCCCACGGTGGTGGTGGAGCAGAGGGGTAGCAGCACATCACTTAATGACAGCTGCCTTCTCGTTGACAGATTTCATGGGGCCCAAACTGACAGCTACATTCTCCTTGACAGATTTTGGGGGGCCCAAACTGTCTGCTTCCTCACCATCGGGCTATTGTAGAGCTATCCAACAAGGAAGTGATGGGGTGATGGAAAGATTTCCCATCTTTTAGAGGGAAACAATGATCGAACAATAGTCAGAAAGAAGATGACAGTCAACAGGCAAGAAAATTTATATGGGATCCTTATGTCTTATGCTTAGTGGGGGACTTCTGTGGTATTTTAGGCCATGGCATATGCCCACACATGGTGTCTATGGTATCTTGGGATGAGGGATGGCATTTGGGAGCCAAGCCTTTGTTCCACCTCCTGGCGGGGGGGATCTGTAGTGGGTAGCCATTCCAGCTTTGATGTGGAAGTTCCAACCCCCATTGAGGTTTCGGTAACTGTCACACCTACAAGGCGGGGCCGAGAGAGGACCTTGAAGACCTGAGATCCAGTTGGGCTGGCTCTCTTGGTTCCTGGACTCTGGACGCTGGAGGCAGTCCAAGCAGAGTTCTCTAGAGAACACCGCTGGACTGTGCTACACCTTTCCCAGACCCTGTTACCTATCCCTTCACTTGTAAGTTACCCCACAAAATAAACCTCCCTTCGAACTACGTGGAGTTGCCTTAATAATTTCATCAATAGGGGTCAATTCTTACATGAAGGCACCTGATGAACCGAAATAGAAGAAAAAAAAAATGTTCCTTCCTAACATAATGGGCAGAGAAATATGACAGACAACACAAAAGAAGGAAAGAAATGGAGGTCCCAATTCTTACCTGTCAAAGGGACCAAAAGAACACAACACTAAGGGGCCTTCTCACTGAAACACACCATCTTGGGGGAGCTGTCAAGTACTGCGAGTGAAGGGAGGAAGATGATCAGAACTTGCACTGGGAGAGAGAAGATAACAAAGCCACATATTCAAGTGCCAGATGTTGCTGGATCCTAATGGCTCCCTGGGGGACCGGGTGAGAAGGTGAGGCATCGACACCTGGAGTCAGTGGAAGGCAAACAACAAACTCATTTATTTTAAAATGGGGGAAGGTCTTATATACCCTCTTCCCAGCACCCAGTGTGTGCTGCAATCTGCTGGCATTGCATGGTCATCCCTCAGTGACTATGAACTCTGACAGCACCTGTTGCTAGGCCCTCAGGCAGACTCCAGGTTGACTCCTAAGGAATTATGTTATGTGCATGCCTTCAGGTTGACTCCTAAGGAATTATGTTATGTGCATGCCTTGGCAACAAGTCTGAGCCAATTTCTTCTACCCTATGGACCTGTCCTACTACAGTCTTCAGTATTATGGAGTGATGAATATTTTGCTAGCTAAACCCATTTAGAAAACATTAGAAAAGCCTCCATGTAGGATAAGAATGAATCAAAGCAGCACCGTATCTCTAGAAGAATTGCAAAGATTAATGCCATCAGTTTGTTAATTGCCAAATGATCAGCCCTAGAAACACACATAAAATAATATGTTGACTGAGCAGGCTATGCTTAGGAATGTATATGTATTTACATATGCATATATGCATGCAATAAATATTAGTGGAAAAGATAACATGGATTTGAAAGAGAAGAAGGAGAGGGTATGTGGGGTGATTGAAGGGAGGAAAGGTGAGGGAGAAATGTTGTAATTATATTATAATTTCATAGATAAAGGGAAAAATTAAATGATGAAGGGGGTCATGATTTCCATTCTGTTGTCAATTAAATTTCTATTTGACATGTACCAAAACAGGTGAATCTTGGGAAAGGAGAGTGAATTAACATGAGAAACATCATGTTGCAACTTCACCTATAACTATTGTTAGTGACTAATAATTTGCATACTCTGGGCTGTATAGTTACTAACATGATGTCATAATTTAAATTGCAGTACTTATAATCTCCATTCCATACCCCATAATAATATATCTGCCCATTCCATCCATAATATGCTTGTTGAAAGGAGGGAAAATAATGTAGCAACTGCTCTGTACTTTTTGATAAACATTTGTGTAAGAGAGGAGGAAACGAATTTTAACAAAGGTGAGGCTCTTTCTATCTCAGGGTGATATATAGGGCTGCATAGCTATGGACCATTTTTAGCTTATCCCTTTCAAAGATGAAAAATACATTACTGCCCATGTCCCTTTCTACATACAGGAAAGAAACACAAGACTCAGTAGGCCTATATTATTTTTTGAGGGAACAAATGTATCACTAGTGTGTGCTACAGCAGTCCATTAACTCATTAGCCTGACAGGCTCCTATTTTTCAAAAAAAAAAAGACCATCTCAGTTTAAGACTGCAATCAATTCTAGAAACCTGAGCAATAGCTCCTGCGCTATGGTTACTGTTCCTAAAATTCTTGCCTTCATCTTTGTTTGCTTCACGTGTGATTCCTTCTCTCAAAGTCTTCAGTTCCTTTTTTCAGCATGGTGAGAGACAGAGACTCTGTTGTTCTCTTTACTGTAGTTATTTTAAAGCCTGGATCTATGAATTTAAATAATCATCTGCAAATTCTGTGTTTATTATTTTGGTGTGATGTCCATTCTGCCTTTTGATATTACAATTAATTACATCTAGGATTTTAATAAAAATTTTTAACATTATGAATTTTTTTAATTTTTTTAATTTTTGTATATTTAATATCCTATATATAATACTTTAGTAATTACCTATACAATAACTACATAAGTATGTCAATGTTTGTGATGTGATATCATTGGGGTTTTCAGAATTCTTAGTATTTTATTTTTATTTACATTTTTGCTTGGATAATTTTTTGTAAAATGGAGAAATCGAAAAGCAAAAATGGAGTAGAACAGAAGTCAAAGACAATTTTAAAGCAGGTTTTTTTCTTTTTAATTTTAGGGTGAGTCAAACATTTTCTAAGCTCAAATCAGGAAAAGTGGAAAATGAGAAGATATGTGTGAGATCTCTTTGAGATGCTTGAAAAGAAAATAAACAACCTTTCTCTGGAAACACACATCATCCACAGTAGTCATGTGGAACAAAAAAACTTCATAATAAGTAAACCCAATCTCTCATGCACACTTAGGAATGCCAAGATGGTAGATTTTGAAAGTCTCCTCTTCCACTTTGCCAGCTACCTATAATCTGCTCCAGGCTGGCCACACCTCCGCAGAGTGCCCCTTCTGGGTTTGCTTTGGAGACCAGTCTGAATAATCTGAGAAGATTCGAAAGTGTTGCATACAGCTGGCTCCCCGGTGAATAACTTAATGGAGGCGTAAAACCTGCCTGTCCATTCACATTAAACATCTGCAGTTTCTCTCTGCTACCTACTGAAATGGTTTTGGTTCTGTTCACACCTCAAGTGTTCTGCCTGAACTTAACATTTTTCCATGACCATATAAAGAAAAATAAGAAGAAAAAGAGAGGAGGGGAGAGGAAGGGAGTGGAGGCGAGGAGAGTGGAGAGGAGGGGAAGAAAAAGATTCTCTTAAGAATACTTTAAAACTGCTGCAATCAAAGACAATATTTGCTCCTGCAGTACATGATGTCATTCTGAGTTCAAACAAGTGTCTCCAAAGGGTTAGAGCAAAGCCTTGGTGATTGTCCTAATTTAAAATTTACTTTTGCAAATTTATACATGTATATGTATATAGAATATATATGTATATGTATTCTAGTTCAGTGACATTATGAATTCATATAGAAAACCCACTTTTGCCTTTTCCAAAGTGTTTGCCCAACGCCAAGCATTATTTGTCCTTCTGTGTAAGTTTGAGGTGCCTGTAAAATCCCAGTGTGTCTCCAGATGAGTTGTACACTGGCCCTGGGACCATGAAGCTGGTGCCCATTTGTCCAGGGAGAGGAGTTCCATTGTTGTCTGCAGGGCCTCTGCACCAGCTTTAAAAGAGAGGGATTGTCTTTGCACCTGCTTCCCATGATAAGGAGTTTCTGCTGTGGCTCCAGGAGAGCCAGTGAGCTCTTAATTCTGCTTTTTAAACAGATGGAAGTGAACTAACCATTATTGTCTTTTATTTTGTTGGCTCATATTTATTTTTCTTAGGTTTACTGAAGTTTTTTTTTTTTTTCCTTTACATGCAATGCCTGAATTTACCTTTGTTCTGTGGAATCCTCTCTTGTTTTATTGAATTTTTAGAGTTAATTCCTGAATATTTTAATTATCTATTTTCTTAATACACATGTTGAAGTGTATGTTATGATTTTTCATTAACTGACTATAAAAATATTTCCAAGTATATTACCCATTATTAACCAACCTTAAACTTTTAAAAATTATTTTTAATTATATGACATTCTCAACTTTAGCTCATTATTAAGTAGCTCCATGTGAAATATCTGGTTGTAACATTGTTCTAATTATGTTACTATAATTTATTGCTCTGATATAACTAAATGTAAATAACATTATTAAAGTATTTCCTGGCTACTTTCATATGAGAATAGTATAATATGATCTTTATGTTCAACTTATCTTAGAGTAATTTCAAAGCCCTCGAACAAAGTAATAGTTAACAACAAGAAGGCTATTTGTGCCTGTGTATAACAAAGAAAAATGTCGCCAGGCGGCGGTGGCCACGCCTTTCATCCCAGTACTTGGGAGGCAGAGCCAGGTGGATCTCTGTGAGTTCAAGGCCAGTCTGGTCTACAGAGTGAGATCCAGGACAGGGACCAAAACTGCACACACACACACACACACACACACACACACACACACACACACACAC
>CABHPQ010143652.1:12630-28298 GCA_902168405.1 Peromyscus aztecus
CCCCTCAGACCTCTCAGCACCCTTCCCAGTAAGCTGGACGTTTCACTTTGTAGGGAAACTGTATTTCAGCCTCTAAAAAATGTTGAGTAGGTTCTCATTTCTTAAAATTCTTACAGCTCAAAACATCATGCTGTTTGGGAAGTCATTCACCCATCAGCTTCTTTAAAGCAAACATGTTTTATTCACTTTTTCTTTTCCCTGTTCTCACAGTCTGAGCTTAGACCCCCGACAACTGCAGATAGTTGATTAACATCTGTTGACTTAAGGTTTCCAATCACTTTGAAAACAAAAACTGACGGGAAAGGAAGATTAGTCAGGAGCCAAGATAATGCTAAATAAATGACAGCATTTCACTTTCCCGCTCAGCACATAAGCACGGTGGATGTGTACAGGGGTCACCTGCACACTACACTACACACTTCCCACTACAACCTGACAAAACCAGCTGCAACCACTGAATTTCAGGAGGTTAATTTTGTTTCCTGATAGTAGATACTGAAGGTACAGAAAAGCTGCTTTTGCTGCTCCAAGAGCCTTTTCAAGTTTGACATGGAGCGGTACACGGCCCACGGCACCTGTAGACCAACAGTTATCTCTCGTCATCTACTTCTTCGGTGCATTTCAATCCATCTTGGCTGAAAGCGGATCTATTACAGGTTTCCCTGGCTCCAGCTTACATGTGTGTCTCACTGACAAAACCCTGACCAACGGAACAGAGAGTGAGGAAATGGACTCCAAATGATCAGCTAGCCATTTACTTCTTTATCTCACTCTCTGACTGACAGAATTATTAAGAAAGAGCCTTGCAAAGCAGAGCTGGAATGTGTTTCTTGGGTCCTGGGCAAATGAGTCATGGCTTCTTGCAGAGGCAGAAACATGCAGATGGCACTCCATCTGATACGGCCATTTTCAGAGGATAACACATTCTCAGAGGATAACATTTGTCTACCTTGGTCACATAGCTCCTGACTGAGCCAGGACTAGAATCCAACTTTGGGCATCTGTGCTGATGTTAGGGAAACCAAGAGGAAGACAGACAGATATCCCATTTTTAAGGACACCATTGTCTAAAAGATTATTTCGAAGTTCTTGGTTTCCTCACCTAAGCCCCATTCCAAATGGGAGAAGAACATTGGCTGTGGATTAGGTTAGACTTGGGATCAGTTTATAATGGGTGTTGAAAGACATTGAACATGTTTTTAGTTTCACAGTGAATCTGGAAGGAGCCTTATTTTGTAGAAAAGTCGAAGTTCAGGGAAATTAAGTGCCTTTCCCAGTGTCAGCCAAGGATTTAAGTCCAGCCTCTCAAAACCATCATTTTCTTGACTGGAAATAGACCCACCCACTGATAGTCTTCCTAGCTTTGGTGTGGGACGACATGACAACTAGCATGTACATGTGGAGTGCCTGGTTTTGAACCTGACACACAGAGGAGACTCGGTTCTAGTCTACATCTACAGTTCCCGTTTCAGTTTTCAATATAATTTATTTCCTGAAGTACATTGCCTTGTCTGGAAAGGAGGAAGTTGAAGCTTTCACAAAGGTCAGGAAAGGTCAGGCATGGACTGCATGATAATTTCAAAGTGTCAAAAGAATCTAGTTGCAAATCTTAAATTGCAGAGAACTGGGTTCCAATCTTGTTCTCTATGGGTGAAATAATTGAAAGTCAGAGAAAGAATAAATTTTAATTCACCATCCTAAATTCCAGATGCAGGTAGGGTTTCCAAAACAATGTGTTCAATATTCAGGTTAAGTGTTACTTCCATTACACAGTGGATTTTTTTGAAGTCCTTTTATTGATCCTATTCTGTTATGTTCTATATAAATTGAAATGATGAAATCATATCCATCTAATAATTGCAAGTAGATATGAGAAATTATTTGACCATTTCTTGAAGTAAGTGCATTCTTTTGTACTGCACTTTTGAAATTACAGTCTAAGTATAAATGTGATGTAGTTTATAAAAATCCAATTTGCATGCAGTGTTTCAGAAACACATCTATTGTGTTTAGCCAAGAACATTCTTTACAGTTGATAGCAGTTGAGGAGGTTTATCTTAGGAGGACAACAATGAAATGAAAACACAAATAAAAAGAATAACACGCTTGATTCAGTTCCCCAAAGAAAGTGTGGAGGACTGATAAGGAAGATCAAGCAATTTAAAATAAGATCAGAATATTTTTAGATTCAGTAATTGGCCCCAGAAAAGATCATACTACAGACTCCTGCATGGAAAGGTATGTATTTATAACTGAAATATAAGCAGCCAGCTTTGTTTAAACTTTCTATCACAGGATACTTGAGAGGATAATGACGTTCAATAATAAATCCATATATACCTGTAAGTTTGAAGAAGATGTGCTTGGTCCATGTTTATCATAATATTAGCACAGTGGTTTTTTTTTTCTCCATAGATAATACTTAGTCATTATCAAAAGAGCAAAAATAAGGAGTAAGTTCTAATCTGTGGTAGAGAAAAAGGTTTCCAGAGAGCTAGAGGATGAAGATTTGGACCAAAACACACATGGTATAAGGTTAAGAATTCCAGAGGGCACTATGTAAGTCAGTGATTCTGTGGATGCTGGTTTTCCTGTAGGTAAAACAAGATGGAGAAATCTGCTTAAACCCATTCGATGATACAGCACCACTTACCATGACCATTCTTCTCTGAGGCAGGAGGTGACTGCACCATGTATTTGAAAATAAGTTTCCTATAAAAGATTCTGAGATTCTTTGTACCAGCTACCAACCTTGGAGAGGCTCTGGGACAAGTCTCTTGACTGATAATAGCACCCTGCAAAACTGAAGGACGACTAGAATGTGTCTAGCAGTGCTAAACACTTTGAGTTTAGCGTTTTCAGAACCGTCTGTTGCATCAGTCTGCATACACCTTGCAGTTAGGAGTGAACTGGGCTGAGCTGTTGATGTGAAGAGATTTGTCTTTATTGAAGTCCTCATTGATGCTGGAGAGATCGTTCTGCCATCAAGAGCACTTGTCACTCTGATAAAGGACCACATGGAGACTCACAACCATCTGTAACTCCAGTTCCAGAGGATATGACACCCTCTTCTGGCTCCTGTGGGCACTGCACACACATGGTACACAGGCATGGATGCAGGAAAAACACTCATGCACATAAAAAATAAATAAATAAATCTAGGTTTTGAGTCCTTTTTCTCAGGGTGGTAGAGCTATCCCAACTCACAGGTTCTTAGCTATCACAGGCTGTCCATCTCATCTTCACAGAGCTCAGGGTGAGCTTGTAATACTGAACTCATACCGTTAACATGAAGTTCTACCTCTTTTCCACATTGCTCATGGGAATTGTCTCCAGTCTCTAGATCACATCTTGGGGATGCTGCCATTTGTCTCTGCCTGCCCTGTCCAGAAACTGGCTCCACGGTGCTGGATAAATGAACCTCTCTAGTCACACCTGCTCCCAGGCCCTGCTGAACATCAGTGAACAGCTAGACTCATTTCCTACCTGTTTTTAAATATGAGTTCCAGAGAAGAGCAGTTCCAGACCCAGAATAAAGACAACAAAACCACTGGATTCAGCCACCTTCAGAGGTCTGCTGGGGTACAAGGAAATGAGAGGAGACATTTCTTCCTTTTCTAGTTATAAAAGTGGAATGACCTTCATCACTAAAAGAGGTAATTAACAGAGTCGTCTCTGTTAATTCACAAGAATGTGTTGCTTACTTCTATATGATTGCAAAACAGGCCCAGTGCTTTATACCCAGCCCTCAGTGATCCCTATCAAGACAGCTAAAAGCAAGGGACAGGAGGTTGCATCTCTGGAAGTCATGCTGTTTCCATGTCTTCATGGTGCAGAAGTGTTCATCATGTTCCCCTAGCTAGGATACTGGCTCTTTACAAGAAGGAACAAACCATACCTGTGGTTTAGAAGTCAGAATTCTAATGTGTTCTTATGTGAATACACTGGTCACAAGTCCTTGAAGCCACCTGGCTTGAAGGGAATTCCAATTAGCAGGCTTGGCAGGGGTGGGGGGAGATTTGTCCTACTGATTTTGTACCTCTTGGTTTAGGTTTTTACTTTCTCTGTACTTCCAGAGCACAGGAGATCATATATGCACTTTGGGTCAGCACGGGGTTATAGGCAAGATATCCAACAATGTGTGTTTTGAGTCCACATAACTCTTATCTATTTGCTGTGGTATTGCCTTTTCTCTGAGGAAAATACTTTTTATAATATAGCTAAAACGGGAGACAAGCCCTAGGATGAAATGGAAATACTTGTCAAAGGGAAGACATAATTGCTTCGTAGGTAGAAATTGTTGTTTCTGCCTGCAGGATTCCTAATACTTCACCAGCAAGAGCAGCGTGAATGGGGGTGGGGGTGGGGTTGTCACATGGCTTGCACATCCATACATGCAAATTAGAAAGACATCAAGGGATACGTGCGAAACATGCATTTGAACACAGATTTTATTATCAAATAGAATAATTTTTATTGATAGTTACCTCTATGAAGAAATCTGTGGGTAAAACTTATAAGTCACATTCTATTCTCTCTAATTAGCCATAATAATTAATTTCTTTAATCAATACCTCATCTTAACCTGACTGAATCTTAGGTTTCCACCTCCTACTTTGATACATAACCAAGGGACATGATTTCAGTTTTTAAAAAGCCATTACAGAAGGCAGTTCTCAGAGAGATACTGTTAATATTTCTGATACTGAGATATCTGTTTCCCATATTTAGAATACCCAGAAAGAATGGAATCTAAATATTTAAGAGCCTCACAGGAAAATATCTGACAACTGGAAACTGTCTTAAAAGCCTGTAAATCTGGCGCTGGATAATCAGAATCAGCTAACAGAATTCATTTTTATTAAAGCACTTCAAATGATCAAGTCACTGATGCGTTTTAACACCATAATGGCATAATACCCTTCCCTCAAATCCTCAGGGAAGCAAAGTGATCACAGATTAAGCAAGTTCAGCTGCACAGAATGTTTTCATAAGCTAAGGAGTATCGTTCCATAAGAAATACTTCTGGTATGAATGATGAGATTTTGAGAAAGTACCATTTTGGTATAAAATGATCTGGTTGCCTGGGGTTGTAAATTACCTAGCCCAGTTCTCTTTCACTTCTACCCAGTTCCCTTTCTCCCTGATGACAAAGAGAGTTCTGAACATGGAAGAAATGAACCAAGCGATGAGGTGAACGAGAACCTGACCCTACCTAGTTTTTCTTCTCCCTCCCACCATTTTGTTATGTGTAATAACGGAGCTTGCAGCAGGAAGTAATCAACAGAGATGTGCAGAGCCTGGAAGCAACCAGAGGGCAATGTTTGCTGCCAGGGAAGTAATCTTAACTCACAGCTTTCATCCCATCCCTAACACTCATCCTCTGAGGGATAGAGAAAAGCAGTAAGCTGCAATGCTTTACTCTCTCTACAAGAATGGAGGGACCCAAGGACTCATCACAGAAGCCCTGCAGATAAGGGATGGGGAGTGAAGCAATCACCAGCATCCAGAGGAGCCTGGCTTCTGTGCACCTACAGACAGCTATATATCTTCCCCTGCTGAGCTGGGTGAGTCCAGGAGATGCGTTGGCATGGGGAATGCCAATCAGTGGTCTATAGGCCCCTTGTTGTAAATTCAAAACATTGGCAAGTTACAGGCAATTAATTTTAGGCAAAAAGGGCTGGCTCCACATCATCTCATGCAGAGGCACGAAGAAACATGGGTTTCGAATGTTATGACTACATTATACAAGCTGTGGAGTATTGAGCAAGCCACTTAATTCCTTTAAGATTGCTTCTTTGTAAAATGAGGCTATTGCAAATATTTTCCAATCTAAAATCAAGAGTTTCTGAGTATGTAAAACCTTAACCCAGTGTCTGCCAGATACAAAGGACTCAAGACATTGGCTCAATTTCATTACTGCAAGTGGTTTTAAAATAATTCATATGTGGCTGGAGAGTTGGTTCAGTGGTTAAGAGTACCTGTTGCTCTTGCAGAGAAGCAGGTTCAATTTCCAGTACCCACATGGTGGCTCACAACCAACTATAGCTCCAGTTCCAGGGGATCCAATTCCCCCTTGGGACTTCCATGGTCACCATGCATTATGGTACACATAAATACATGCAAGCAAAACATTCAATACACATAAAATAAACAAACAAACAAATAAATAAAATTTACATGTTTCTTACAGTGTCTTTGCAAGCCTATAAATCCAGCTAGGCAGTCATGGTCTTTTCAAACATTTTGTAAATATTGGATACACACACACATGTATATATTTGCAGCACTCGCTAAATGCCAAAATCAGTACCAGTGTACACATAACAACTTCCAGCTAGTTACCACAGAGCTTTATCCCATGGACATCATGTTAGCTGGGGTCTTGAACTCCTAAACGTTCTGTAGCTGCCTACCCCTCAGCTTTGCAGGGTGCTCCTCTGACCTCTTCTTTCTCTGTTCCATAGTACCCAACCTCTGGACACTGGAGTCACTGCAGGACCTCACAGTTGGCTGTAGGAACCAGATGGCAGAGGGAGGCCTGAAAAATGTTTCTGGTAAATACCTCCCCAAGCTGGAGTGTGTGTGTATGTGTGTGTGTGTGTGTGTGTGTGTGTGTGTGTGTGTACACGCACACACTCCTCCCTTTTATTGGCACATGAGCTAAATGCCCAGCAGCCGCTTCTTGGCTGAGTTCCATTCTCACTACAGTTGGCGCCTGTAAAAATGGCTTTGGCTCCAGTATCTTCTATGAGACTGTCTATCATGAAGAATTTTCGCACTGCTGATGATTTCTATTTTTATGAATACTTGAAAATACATGCCTCACATAAGAGTTCTGACCTCCTTTTATCTTTCCAGTGGAAATTCTTCCATAAAGAGGTGTCATCTCTTTTATACAATTATGTTTTGTGTGGGCTATTTATAGTGCTGTGAAAATTAGAGAATGTAGTATTCCTTTTGACTTTCAGAAAAATTGTTAAGCATCAAATTGCATGTCAAGGGAAAAATGATCTTATGAAAAAATTAACAGGCTTCACCATCTCCCACTATCCCATCACCATTTCACTCCCATATACGCAGAAGACGAACATAAAACAAAACTAGCATAAAAATAAAAACCTGCTTTATCTGCTTGGACGCAATTGGTGCACTGCTGAAAGGTGCATCGAACACACCAGGAGAATGAAAGGGCTTCTTTCCAAACACAAGCCTGTGGTAAGAGCTTTCTGAGAGAAGGGCTGTGGAGGTGACTGGAGCCCAATATGCACGGTACTAATTGGGATTTTCTCCTGCTGCCCTTTCTTCCTGTTGGAGTCGCCCAGGAAAAAGCCAAGTGTGCCGTGGGACTCTGAGAGCTCTTGGGTCATCCAGGAGCACTCTCTGCTGACATTTACTTTGTCTTTGCTGTCATTTATGTGGCTGTCAGAAACAGCAAAATTGTCACTGTACCTAAAAACTGAAAATATATTAAACCAAAGAAAGAACTAAATGTCTTTCTCTGTGGCCATCCATTTAAATGTCAAGGGCATACCCCACATTCCAGCACCCATGAAAAGGAAGAACGACAAACTCCAGGTGTATTTCCACAAAGTAAGCAAGAACTTTTTCATCAATTTTCTTTTTCCCCCTCCCTTCCCTCCTCTCCCTCATCTTGACTCACGCTGGCCTTGAACTCAATCTTCTTGTCTTGTCTAGGCCCCCAGAATATAAGGACTGTAATGTCCACAGTTATGCCTGGCTAGGAAGAAATTTCTTGATAAATATAGGTAAAACAATGAAAAAATATTACAGACATGCTTATATTTATTAATTAGTATATAACAAATATAAATGCTAAGAAAATAAAATATGATATGATTATGTATAATGTGAATTTTAAGAAGCTTGGTAGAAGGAAAGAAGTCTCTCTACGAGACCTTAACGAGCAGTGTGCAAGGAGATGAAGGCAAGTGCTGGTGTGACTCACTCTGTGAGCTTTTGTGAACTTGTTCAGCACTGGAACAGTTCTGGAATCCTCTGGTAGGAATTCCTCTGCTGTGTCCTGATTACAGCTCGTGAGCATGTTTGGTGCTTTGTTAGTGATCTCCTCAGCCTGTTAACAACCTAAGTGCTTTTGGTTCATAGAAGGTTAAACCGTGATTTACCCACATAACCAGAAAAAATACTCAACAGCCAAGAAGAATGAACTGCTGATGCACACAACAAAATGGGTGTGTCCAGATTCATCATGCATGGTCAGAAATTGTACATGCAGAGTTTCATTTATATGGCATTCTGTAGAACTCCAAGGCAGAAAACAGACCAGTGTTTGTTGGAGAGTTGAAGGTGGACACTGCCTACAAGAAGACATGATGGAACTTTAGGAGATGATAGAACTATGGATTGCTGCCATAGTTATGTAACTAATTGTGTTTGTCAATTCTTGCAAAACTATACACTTAAAAGAATGAATTTTGCTACATGTAAATTTTACTGCAATTTAAGAAAATTAAGAATCCATCTAATTAAAAAGCAAATGAGGAGCCAGGTGGTGGTGGTTACAGGGAGGCAGAGGCAGGCAGATCTCTTGTGAGTTCCAGGCCAGCCTGGTCTACAAAGTGAGTTCCAAAACAGTCAGGGCTATTTTTCAAGACAAGAGAAAACAAACAGGGAGCTGGAGAGGTGGCTCAGTGGTTAAGAGCACTGGCTGCTCCCAGCACCTCTGTCAAGCAGCTCACACACCTCTAACTCCAGCTCCAAGGGATACCAGGCCCTCTTCTGGCTTTTGCAAGTACTTGTAGGTATGTGAACAAACACATACACATAAATAATTTTTAATGTAAAAATAAAAATATGTAAGTTGAATAACAATAAACTCAATTGATATATTTATAGAATCCACACATGTTGAATAACTTTTTAAACGAATGATTGATTTTTAATTTTTATTTATGTTTTTGGTAATTTTTTAAAGGTTTATTTTTATTTTATGCACATTGGTGTTTTGTGGATGTGTGTCTGTATGAGGGGTCAGATCCCCTGGGACTGAAGTTACAGACAGTTGTGAGCTGCCATTTGAGTGCTGGGAACTGAACCTGGGTGCTCTGGAAGAGCAGCAGCCAGTGCTCTTAAACACCGAGCCATCTCTCCAGGCCCATGACTGACTGATTAAAAAAAATCTAATTTGTACTTTGATACTTGGCTCTTCCTCTGACAGAGTATCTCATTTTGATGTCACTGGTACTGACATTTCAAGGTCTGCTACACAGACTGTTTGGCTATTGAACCACTAAGACACTCTGTAGTCTTAGTAATCGAAGGGCAGAGTTCTTCATAAATATGAAAATATCTGAGCACAGTTCCCCAAACACAGGAGGATTCCACACCATTGTTGAAATGTTCAAGATACTACTATCAAGAAGGTAAAGATAGTCAGATGGGCAATGCTAGTTCATACCTTTAATCTTAGCACTTGGGAGGCAGAGGCAGGAGGTTCTCTGAGTCTGAGGCCAGCCTGGTCTACAAAGTGAGTTCTAGGATAGCCAAGGCTACACAGAGAAACCCTGCCCCCACCAAAAAAACAAAAACAAAAAACCAACAATAAAAATCAAACCAAACAAAACAAAAGGTATACAGCAATTCAGGTTTAGGAATTACTGGCTCTAATCACTTAATGTAACTCTAAAATACAGAATACTCAATGCATACATTAAAACTTTCTTTTTCTAAGTGATATTGGGTTCAAATAAACCTTAGAGGGAGCACTGACCTGGAAGAGAAGACACAAGGCAATGTACATCCTCTGCAGGGTGAAGAAGTACCATCCACCCACTAGCAGTATCTGGTTAGTCCATGGACTTTTACATGATGTGTGGGGGTGGATTGGTGTCTGTCTGCCAGCAGTCAAGCCATCCCTAATTCCCAGGAGCTAACATCTTAGCCTTTAATACATAACCATATGTGGTCCTTCTTCATAATTTTCCTGGTGTTCCTAAGTATTTGGGGACCTGTACTGTGTCCTGAGCTCCCATCCTTGGCTCTGCAAGGCCATAAGCACATGTTCCTGTTTGCCTCATTTTACACATCTGGGTATCTTTTTGCTAATATCACTCATTCAAGAAAGAGTCTATGCTTACAGAAGTTCTCATATGTCAAAGAAGTCAGGATTGCTCCTCACTGCGACTATAACTCAGCATCGTGAATCCTATTTGCTGGAGTGATTAGGAAACCTTTTTCAAGAAATGGACATAACGTGCCAGCTAGACAAGTCAAAAGTTTTGTTCAAACTTCCAAGTCAACACAACAGCAAATAGAATACACAGTCCTCTGAGATCTTGAAAGTACTTCAGCAAACAGATCAGGGTAATTTGTAATTAGCTTAGTAATTTGGGGTATGCATGCATAGTGGATGCTGCTAAAGCAGTTTCTAATGTACTCAAAACCCAGCCTGCCTCCCAACCCCCATCCCCTGCCAACGTAGGCTGGACAGTTTTCTCTTCAGTCCTGTTGACACTGTTAATTTGCTTTGCCATCTCGTCTGTCCCTCTCCCCCCACCTTTTCTCCCCCATCACCATTGCAAACAGAACTGAGAAATGCAAGGTTTGGAGAGCTCTTGTGGAGAGAGCCATTTGCTCTCTTGGAAGCAAACAGCAAGGCCAATCAGCCTGAAATCTGAATTTTTTTAGACACATAATAAACCATTGGCTTATCAAAGCCTCTTATCTGATTGAAAAAAAAAAAAAAACCAAAGGTAAACTTCAGAGCTCATGGAATTAAAAGACAAATGAGATGTCATAATTATCAAAGTGGCTAATTTAGAAAATTAAGCCGTTCACATAGGTGACATAATTGCTTGTCACAATCACTCTTTTTCTCATTAGCTTCTTCCATTCAGCACCTACACACTGCCGAACAGTCTTTGGCCCTGCTCAACAGTATGTGCAGTTCGGTGGCTTGGTGTCTTTCACTCTGTGTCCTCTAACAAATACTTGGATTTCTGAACAGGGTTTGTCTCTCACCCCCCTCCTCCAGAAAATCTTTCTTTCGCAATTTTATTTTGAATTTGTTTGGAGCCAAACATTCTTTTGAAATAATTAGTTAATTATCAGCAGAGGATTCATAGAGTTAATAGGATGTGTTATAATTCCTTGGAAAGCACTAAGGGTTTTGATATTTTAAAAATCTCAAAGGTTAAGTAGAATTTGTCTTTGTTTTCCCAATTTCTAAATAGAAGAAAAAGAAACATATTTTCAAGGTATCTTTTTGTTTTGTTAGCTTAATGATTTGTTGTTTGACTTCCATAATCCAGCCTAATGCAAGTAAATTTAGTTTATGAGAGTTGTTTATAAGATTGCTGTACTACTGTTATCTGTCAGCAGGTTCAGAAGTTATTAAGGGTGATGTCTAAGAAGGAAAATGAACAGTGTTTGTTGTGTCCTTCTACAGCAAGCCACTGGAAACACTGCTTTAAAGTCAGAGGAACGGGATTGGACGGGACCCTGCTGTCTTGTAAAGTTAGGGCAAGGCTGACAGGGCTTACACAGAGACCATGTTGATGTCATTTCTCTGAAAAGGGTGTTCTGACAGGCAGTGGTGGCGCACGCCTTTAATCTCAGCACTTGGGAGGCATGAGGATCTCTGTGAGTTCAAGGCCAGTCTGATCTACAGAGTGAGTTCTAGGACAGCCAGGGCTACACGGAGAAGCCCTGTCTTGAAAAAACAAAAAAAAAAAAAAAGAAAAAGAAAAGGATGTTCCTTCTGAATTCATACTATAAAGCTATCATTTGACTGTTTCTGGAATCTTCATGGAACTACAGTGTTTGGATTTCATTAGCCTTGAACTAGTGAAGCATTTGTGTTACAGATGTTACAATGTATAAAAGCCCAAGAGGAAAACAAAACAATTCAACCAAGTTTCAAGTGTGTGTATTTTCTATGAACATTGCCTCCCCTCATACGGGAGCCTGAAGTGGTCATTGGACTCTAAGGGCTTAGAGAGATAGAGTTCATTTCCCTTAAAACAAATACAAGCATGACTTTCCACATGGTAGCAACACATGCCCCGGTTACGGCGGAGGTATAATCACTCTTGATTCAGACTTGGTATAACACTCATTTATTCACACAGTAAGATTACAAGCAATATTTATCCCGTCTTCCAAATGGAAGCGGGAGTACCTCTCCGGGTGTACAGGTCTGGACTCACCATGTCTGTTCCTCTGGATCTTGGGTCAGCCTTCCTTAGGTCAGCCACGTCTGCACTGGGGACAGGATCTCACATTTCTGGCAGAGGGGAGTCGTCTCACGTGAGGGTCTGACGAGCTCTGTTGGTCGGGTCTGAGGCTTCATCTTTTATATTCTTTTCTGGCTAGGTTTCTAGTCTTATCCCTACTTCCACACATAGCTTATAGCTTATCACTACTCCACTTGTGGTTTACTTAAGTCATTCTATTGCTTATCACTCCTGACCAGGGTTGTTCACCCTAGGCCTTACATGTTCCTTACACACATGATGTCCAGTTAGACAGGACCAGAGATTAAAACAGAAAAGAGACATAGGACTGACAACCTGCCTGAGCCTTCTTTGTCTATTGTATGTGGTTGTTGCGGCAACGCCCGCGTTACTGTAACCCGTTCACCATGTCCGAGTGAGGGGCTGTGGATTAAAAAAAAATAAAGAGACAAGAGACAGCAAGTCATTTGCCACAGCAGAATGCCAAATGCCAAATGCCATTTATTGAAGGAGGGAGGAACCTTAAATACAGGCTTTCAGCACAATGGAGGATCTCCGGAGGGCAGAAGTTCGCTACCCAATGTTCTACATTCTTGCATCTAAGCTGTTTACACCAAATGCAGGATACATGAACAAAGACCCTCCGGTGAAGAACCTCCGGTGATCTGTAGGTGAGAAGGAAACCGGCAGGGAATCAACATAGGGTCAAGGTCGGCAAGCAAGGCGGCAGCCACTCACAGTGGGGGGCCAGGGCCCACATGTGGTGGTATCGTGTTCCCCAAAATATTGTGCACCCTAATAAACTTATCTGGGGTCAGAGACAGAACAGCCACTAGATACAAAGGCTAGAAAACGGTGGCACTCACACCTTTAATCCTAGCACTCCAGAGGTAGAAATCCCTCTGGATCTCTGTGAGTTCAAGGCCACATTGGAAACGGCCAGACATGGTGACACACGCCTTTAATCCCAGAAAGCGAGCCTTTAATCCCAGGGAGTGGTGGTAGAAAGCAGAAAGGTATATAGGGCATGAAGACCAGAAACTAGAAGCATTTTGGCTAGTTAAGCTTTCAGGCTTCTAGCAGCACAGTTCAGCTGAGAGCCATTCAGATATGAGGACACAGAAACTTCCAGTCTGAGGAAACAAGACCAGCTGAGGAATTGGCGAGGTGAGGAAGCTGTGGCTTGTTCTGCTTCTCTGATCTTCCAGCATTCACCCCAATAACTGGCCTCAGGTTTGATTTTATTAATAAGACTCTCTAAAATTCATGCTACAATTGTATCCTTCAGACCATGAGGATTTTTAAATAAGAAGGGTGATATGTGGGACTGGCAGGAGAGAGAGAGAGTAGAATTCTCAGAGACAAGGAAAGAGACCAAGTGTATGAGAAGACAGCTGTGTACAGGCAAAGCGAGCCATAGTGCATCAGGGCCAATATGTGCCTGAATCTTAGAAATATGTCAGTGGAGAACTTAGAGTGAAGGAAATACCTACCAGTGATACTCAAGTCTGCACTTGGCTATTTAGCAGTGCCCTTCACTGCCCTTGCTGTTTTCTGTGGAATCCAGTCAAATTTTGATACAGCTGTTTCCAGTTGTGCTGCTGAAGCCCAAAAGGCAGCCCAGACTTCTGTCTTTCATCTCTTCCTGCTCCAACCTACATAATTGTGGTTTCTTGTGTAACAGTTTTCCTGTGTCCCGCCTGGTCCTGCATCTTTTCGGACCCAAGTAAACACACAGAGGCTTATATTACTTATAAACTGTATGGCCATTAGCTCAGGCTTATTACTGAATAGCTCTTACACTTAAATTAACCCATAATTCTTATCTATGTTTGGCCATGTGGCTTGGTACCTATTCTCAGTTCTGCCTTCTCATCTTGCTTCCTCTGTGTCTGGCTGGCAACTCCTGACTCAGCCTTTCTCTTCCCAGAATTCTCCTTGTCTGTTTATCCCACCTATACTTCCTGCCTGGCTACTGGCCAATCAGCATTTTATTTATCAACCAATCAGAGCAACACATATTCACAGCCTACAGAACAACATCACCCATCATTCTTGTTTACTGTAGTGCCTTCCAGAAGGTTACATTAGGAGCTACAGTCTCATGCCTAAAATATTGGGAAAACTGTTGGCAGCTGAGGAGGGCAGCATGTGGCTGAAAGATATTGAGTCTGGGGTAGTTGAATTAGTTTATTTACTCACGACTGCCATAAGATTCCTGACAAAAGCAAGGGTTTACTTTGGGTCACAACTGAAGGGTGCAGTCCATCATGGCGAGGAGGTCACGACAGCAGGAGCATCTGCAGTGGGGAATCAGAGAGAGATGAACATTCTCACTCATCTGGCTTTCTCTTTTCATTCAGTCCTGGACTCCAGCCCATGGGATGCTGCTGCTCGCATTCAGGGTGGTTCTTCCCACCTTAACTAAGCCAATCCAGAAACCTCCTCAGAAAGGACCAGAGATTTGTCTCCTATGTGTTCTAGATCCTGTGGAGTTGACAATGTTAGCCACCATAGTAGTAGGATAACAATAGTGTTCTTCAGAAGGGACTGCATCATCGGTTGGGTAAACCCAATGGAAAAACCTCTGTCAACCCAAGAAATCAAAGAGTGCTCATCACCTGTTCCTGTCTCCTTAGGTCAGCAACAGGTCACAACAGCTCACTGTAAGACAACATGGGAAATTAAATTGCTCTTTTTAGCTCTCAGCATACCCTGTTTTTACAGTCTGCCAACCAGACACTTGGGACTTTCCCAAGGTGCACTGTTAGCTAGACTTCATTCCCTTGGCATCTGTGAGGAACTAAAAGGCTATCTTACCAGAAAAGAGGAAAACAGTCTGCTCTGCCTTCTGATGATGTCAGCAGCAACAAAGCAAGGGATGCAGAGAGGTCTGGACGTTGTGCCATTTATAGAGTGGAACTGCCATGTGATATTAGTGAGGTAGAGAGTGTGTGTTTGATCCTGTGCTTTGTTCTCAATACATCCTTAAACACTTTCTTGAGACACACCTACAGGTGACAAATGGGACTTAAACATAGTGTATCAGAAACCAAAGGCTGTGCAGCATAGTGGGCAATACTTCAATGTGGCCTATAGACACTGGGGTCTTCAAATGTTAAGTCCAGGAACTGAGAGTATTAGAGACAATTTCAAAGTAAATGGGTAGGGTCACTGAATGCCTGCTGAATGTAATATTTAGTATAAATCATGCCTTACACATAGTACATCTTTGTTGTTTTTCTCATAGTTAATAATACATTTGCATTGAATTGTATAAAAGTGTCAGTCCCTGGCAGACTGGAAAATAAAAACCAAGACTAAATCTCATCTCTAAGTATTACTTGGGGAACGTCACAGTGCTCCAGCCTGTGCTGCACTTTAGCTCTTCCAATGAAATGGATGCAAGACAGAGAAGGTGTGGTATCTGGCTTAGCCTGAGCCTTCTTGCCT
>CABHPQ010143653.1:0-18834 GCA_902168405.1 Peromyscus aztecus
AGGACAATAATAATTGGGCTCTAGATGTAATTAATAATATTAATAAAGTCAATTTAACTAAAAACACAAAGACAAAAATTAATAAAATTAGAAGTGAGAAGGAAATCATTAAAACAGACATCAATGAAAATCAGAAAAATATAAGGATGAACTTTAAAATCCTTATTCCAATAAATTGAAAAATCTAAAGTAAATGGGTGAATTTCTAGACACATATCACAAACCAAAGAGATACATTATTTAAAGAAATTCTTAATGAAGAAGATATTGAAGGAGACATAAAATGTTTTCCAACTAAAAAAATAACAGAACCAAATGAATTAACCAATTGAGTAGATAATTTTGCAAGAACTTTATCAATAACAACATTACTCAAATTATTTAATTAAATAGAAAAGGAAGAAAATTTCAAAAGATTTTTTTTAAATCTAGTACACTAACACCAAAAGATAACAGGAATTCAATCACTGGTCATTAATATCTCTTAGTATCAATGCACTCAATATGCCTATAAAAAGACACAGGCTAACAGAATGGTTATGTAAACAGGATCCATCCTTCTGCTGCATACAAAAAACACACCTCAACTTCAAAGACAGACACTAACTCAGATTAAAAGGCTGGGAAAAGACTTTCTAATCAAATGGATTTAAAAAGTAAGCTGGTGTGGCTATCCTAACATATAACAAAATAGATTTTAAACTAAAGTCAATCTAAAGACATAGGAAAGGACATTATATATTCATCACAAGAAAAATGCACCAAGATGAAATATTTCAATTCTGAACATTTATGTCCCAAATACAAGGGCACCCACATAAGTAAAAGAATCATTGCTAAAGCTTAAACCACACATCCCATACACTAGTAGTAGGAGACTTAAAGACCCCACTCTATCCAATGGACAGGACTGCCAGACAGAAATTTAACAGAGAAATAAGGAATCTAATGGATGTCATGACTCAAATGTACTTAATAGACATCTACAGAACATTTCACCTTGACACAAAAAAATATATCTTCTTCTCATCACCACTCATGGAACCTTCTCTAAAACTGACCACATACTCAGTCACAAAGCAAATCCTAACAGATACAAAAAAAAATTGGAATGACCTACTGTATTTTATTGGACCACCATGGCTTAAAATTGATTTCCACAACAACAAAAATTACAGAAATCCTACAATCTTGTGGAAAGTGAATAATGCTCAACTGAATCACCCATGGATCAAGGAATAAATCAAGAAAGAAATTAAAAACTTCCTAGAATTCAGTGAAATGAGTGTATAACATAACCAAACTTATGGGATACTATGAAAGCAGTCCTAAGAGGAAAATTCATAACATTAAATGCCAACATAAAGAAGTTGGAGAAGTCTCAAACTAGGAATTCAATAGCACACCTTAAAACTCTAGAATGAAAAGAAACAAACTCACCCAGGAGGAATAGACACCAGGAAATAATCAAATTTAGAGCTGAAATCAATAAAATAGAAGCAAAGAGAACAATACAAAGAATCAATGAAACAAAGAGTTGGTTCTTTGAGAAAATTAACAAGATAGACAAGTCCTTATCCAATCTAACTAAAAGGCAGAGAGAGAACATCCAAATTAATAAAATCGGAAATGAAAAGAAAGACATAACTATTGGTGAAATTATTAAGGCCACTCCACGTAGTTAAAAGTTTATTTTGTGGGGTAACTTACAAGTGAAGGGATAGGTAACAGGGTCTGGGAAAGGTGTGGCACAGTCCGGCGGTGTTCTCTGGAGAACTTAGCTCAGTCTACCTCCAGCGTCCAGGGTCCAGGATCCAAGAGAGCTGGCACATCTGGATCTTGGGTCTTCAGGGTCCTCTCTCGGCCCCACTTTGTAGGCTTGACAGTTACGGAAGGTTCAGTGGGGGTTGGAAGTTCCAGATCAAAGCTGGAATGACTACCCACTACACATAACAACATACAATGAGGAAATCCAGAGAATTATCAGGTCATACTTCAAAAACCTGTACTCCACAAAACTGGAAAATCTAAGAGAAATGGACAATTTTCTGGATAGGTACCACATACCAAAATTAAATCAGATAAGATAAACAATGTAAATAAACCTATAACCCCTAAGGAAATAGAAACTGTCACTAAAATCTCCCAAGCAAGAAAAGCCTGGGACCAGATGGGTTCATCACAGAATTCTACCAGAATTTCAAAGAAGAACTAATACCAATACTCTACAAACTGCTCTGCACAGCTGAAACACAAGGAACACTGCCAAACTCTTTCTATGAGGCTACAGTTAACGCTGATGCCCAAACCACAAGAAGATGCAACAAAGAGAGAGAATTACAGACCAATCTCCCTCATGAACTTTGATGCAAAAATACTCAATAAAATACCGGCAAACTGAATCCAAGAACACATCAAAAAAAATTATTCACCTTAATCAAGTAGACTTCATTTCAGAGATGCAAGGTTGGTTCAACATATGAAAGTCTGTCAATGTAATACATTGTATAAACAAACTGAAAGAAAAAAAAAACACACATGAACATTTCATTAGATGCTGAAAACGCCTTTGACAAAATCCAACACCCCTTCATGATAAAGGTCTTGGAGAGATCAGGAATACAAGGAACATACCTAAACTTAATAAAGACAATTTATAGCAAGCCAACAGCACATATCAAATTAAGGAAAGAAGCTCAAAGCAATTCCACTAAAATCAGGAACAAGACAAGGCTGTCTACCTTCCCCATATCTATTCAATATAGTACTCAAAGTCCTAGCTAGAGCAAAAATAAGACAGCAAAAAGAAATCAAGTGGATATAAATTAGAAAGGAAGAAGTCAAACTTTCTCTGTTTGCAGATGATATGATAGTCTTCATAAGTGACCCCCAAAATTCTACCAGGGAATGCCTACAGCTGACAAACACCTTCAGCAATGTGGCAGGATACAAGATTAACTCAAAAAAAAATTAGTAGTTCTCCTATGTAAAAATGATAAATGGGCTGAGAAAGAAATCAGAGAAACATCACCCTTTATAATAGCAACAAATAATATAAAACACCTTGAGGTAACTCTAACTAAGCAAGTTAAAGACCTGATATGACAAGAACTTTAAGTATTCGAAGAAAAAAAATGAAGAAGATATCAGAAAATGGAAAGATCTCCCATGATCATGGATGGGTAGAACTAACATAGCAATAATGGCTATCTTACCAAAAGCAATCTACAGATTGAATTCAATCCCTATCAAAATTCCAACACAATTCTTCACAGACCTGGAAAGAATAATACTCAACTTCATATAGAAAAACAGAAAACCTAGGATAGCTAAAACAATCCTGTATAATAAAGAATCCTCTGGAGGCATCACCATCCCTGACCTCAAGCTCTTCTATAGACCTATAGTAATAAAAACAGCTTGGTATTGGCATAAAAACTAACATGTGCCCAGACTCAGAAAGACAAACATGGTATGTACCCACTCATAGGAGAATACTAGTTGTGGAACAAGGATGACTGGACGGCTACTCACAACACCAGGGAGGCTACCTGGAAAACAGGACCCCAAGAAAGACACAGGGATTGCCCAATGACGGAGAAATGGATGAGATCTACATGAACAGTCTGGACTTGAGTGGGGGTAATGAGGGGCGAGGGGCAAGGGAAAGAGAACTTGGGGGAGCGGGAGATTCCAACTGCATCAAGAACAGAGAGGGAACACAAGGAATGTTCATGGTAAATGAAGACCACATGAGAATAGGAAGAAGCAAAGTGCTGAGGCCCACAGAAATCCACAAAGATGCCCCCACAATTGACTGCTGGCAATAGTCGAGAAATAGCCCGAACTGACCCACTCTGGTGATAAGACGGCCAAACACCCTAATTGTTGTGCTAGAAACACCATCCAATGACTGAGGGGACTGGATGCAGATACCCATGGTCAGGCCCTGGGTGGAGCTCAGGAATGGATGGGATACAGGGACGAGTGGCCAAACGAATGGAAACACATGAACTGTGAACCAATGCCTGAGGGGTCCCCAACTGGATCAGGCCCTCTGAATGGGTGAGACAGTTGATTGGCTTGATCTGTTTGGGAAGCATCCAGGCAGTTGGACCAGGTCCTGTGCTCAGTGCATGAATTGGCTGTTTGAAACCTGGGGCTTAGCAGAGACGCTTGTCTCAGCCTGGGAGGAAGGGACTAGACCTGCCTGGACTGAGTCCACCAGGTTGATCTCAATCCTCAGGGGAGTCTTTGCCCTGGAGGAGATGGAAATGGGGGGGTGGGCTGGAGGGGAAGGGGGTGTGGCGGGAGGGGGGAGAACGAGGGAATCTATGGCTGATATATAAAGTTGAATTATATTGTAAAATAAAATAAAATAAAATAAAAAACTGACATGTGGATCAATGGAATCAAATTGAAGACCCTAACATTAATCCACACACCTATGAACTATGAACACCTGATTTTTGACAAAGAAGTCAAGATCATACAATGGAAAAAAGAAAGCATCTTCAACAAATGGTGCTGGCATAACTGGATGTCAACATGCAGAAGATTGCAAATAGATCCATATCTTTCACCACGAATAAAACTCAAGTCCAAGTGGATCAAAGACCTCAATATAAAACCAGTTACACTGAACCTGATAGAAGAGAAAGTAGGAAGTAGCCTTGAACGCTTTGGCACCAGAGACTGCTTCTTAAATATAACATCAGTAACACAGAGAATGAGAGCAACAATCAATAAATGGGACCTCCTAGAACTGAGAAGCTTCTGTAAGGCAAAGGACATAGTAAATAAGACAAAACAACAGCCTACAGAATGGGAAAATATTTTCACCAACTCTACATCTGACAGAGGGCTGATCTCCAAAATATATAAAGAATTCAAAAAACTAGACATCAAAATACCAAACAACCCAATTAAAAAAATGGCTACAGAGTTAAACAGAGAATTCTCAACAGAATAATCTCAAATGGCTGAAAGACAATTAATGGAAGGGATACATGAAATTCTACCTCTAGCTGAGCAGCTATTGGAAATTAATAACTGCTGGAAAGGAGAGTCAGGTTTTCTTAAGAATGTTACCCCTGGTATATATACCATGCTTCAGTGGAAATTCACACATCCAATATAGGCCTTACAAACTGGACTTAATTGATGAAAAAGGAAGAAAAATAGAAAGAAAGAAATAGAAAGAAAGAAAGAAAGAAAGAAAGAAAGAAAGAAAGAAAGAAAGAAAGAAAGAAAGAAAGAAAGAAAGAAAGGAAAGAACATAAAGTTGAGTGTGCATGGAATAGGTTTGCATCTGAGTTGAGAGAGATATGATATACCTACATTGTATGAAACCCTTGAATAACTAATAATTTTTTTTAAAAATTAATTTGCTCTCAAACTAATTAAATTAATCAAATTAATTTAAAAAACTTAAAAAATAAAGGGGGAAAGAAAAGAAAGTTGCACAAGTGTTCGTTGATTTTATAACTAGTTATACAACAAGATGTGAGTGGTCAACCCAAAAACTAATCATCCCTCAGTGTATCACATAGTCCTTTGTCTTGTGATAATCAGTTTCAGTACTCTTCGGGCCAACTCTGTTTGCCAGACTTTAGATTTCAAAAGAATCAGACAAGCGTATTACCAGGGATTGCAAGATATGCTCACATTTGTTTCTTGTCCTTTGGTAAGATGGGAGAAAGAAAATTGACCCATTTAACTACATGCCTGGGGAAAAGGAGAATGCTATGTGTTCTTACAGTGACACCAAGAATGTGTTGTTTCTTCACAAACCAAAACTCACTGAAAAAGTGACATGTACTTTGAATATTTTGTAATCCAACTTTGTCTCAGCAAGTCCTTATGAACTTTTTTTCAGGTGAAAAAACTCTGTTTTGTAAGTATAGAAGTTTATACTTTCTAAAATTGATCCCTGTTATATCCCATCATGTGACTTTTCAAGTGAGGTAATAAGAGAATTAGGGTTTTTTTATTTATTTCATTTTTGTATCCCCTTTATTTCATCCTCCTGTGTTATTGCTCTGGCTAAGATTTCAAGCACTATTGTGAGTAGTAGTGGAGAGAGTGGACACCCTTATCCTGTCTCTCATGTTACTATGAGTGGTTTGACTCTTTTTCCATTCAGCACGATGCTTGCCATGGGCTTGTCATATATACCCTGTTTTATGTTGAGATATGCTTCCTCCATCTCCAAAATTTCTTCATAATTTCGTTTTTTACTTCATTTATTTTTATTAAGAATTATTTTATTCACTCCACGTGCCAATCACAGATTCCTCCCTCACCCCTCATCCTGTTCATTCCCTCCACTCAGTCTTCCTCCCCAGCCTACCTCTCATCCCTTCTTCTGACCAGGTACGGCCTCCCATGGGGAGTCAGCAAAGCCTGGCACATTCAGCTGAGGGAAGTCCAAGCTCCTCCCCCCTGCATCAAGACTGTGCAAAGTGTGCCACCACAGTCAATGGGCTCCAAAAAGCCTGTTCACACACCAGGGCCCCTCAAACAGACCCAACTACACAACTGTCTCACCCATGCAGAGAGCCCAGTCCAGTTCCATGCAGGATCCACAGCTGTAGGTCCAAAGTTCATGAGTTCCCCATAGCTAGGCTCAGTTGTATCTGTAAGTTTCCCCATCATGGTCTTGATGCCCCCTGTTCATAATCCTTCTTCCCCTTTTTCGATTGGACTTCTGGAGCTCAGCCTGGTGCTTAGTGATGGCTCTCTGCATGTTTCCATCAGTTATTGGATGAAGGCTCTATGATGACAGTTAGGGCACTCACCAATCTGATCACTAGGGTAGGTCAGCTCAGGCACCCCCTCTGCCACTGCTAAGGAGTCTAAGCTGGGGTCATCCCTGTGGATTCCTGGGAACTTCCCTTGCACCAGGTTTCTCCCTATCCCCATGATGTCTCCCTCTATCAAGATATCTCCATCATTGCTCTCCCACTCTTTCCCTGTTCCAGCTCAACCATTCCCCCATGCTCCCACCCTCCATCCTCTACCCTCCATTGCCTCCCGTCTCACCCCCAGTTTACTTAGGAGATCTCATCTATTTCTCCTTCCCTGGGTGTTCCATGCATCCCTTTTAGGGTCCTCCTTGTTACTTAGCTTCTCTGCAGCTGTGGGTTGTACTATCTGCTTTACTTCTAGCATCCACGTATGAGTGATTACACACCCGTGTTTGTATTTCTGAGTCTGGATAACCTCATTCAGGATGATATTTTCTAGTTCCATACATTCACTTGCAAATTTCATGATGACATTGTTTTTTACTGCCGAGTGTATATGTATTTCATTATGTATATGTACCACATTTCTTTATCCATTCTTCAGTTGAAGGGCATCTAGGTTGTTTCCAGGTTCTGGCTATTACAAACAATGCTGATATGAACATAGCTGAGCAAGTGCCCTTGTGGTATGACTGAGCATTCTTTGTGTATATGCCCAAGAGTGGTATAGCTGAATCTTGGGGGAGATTGATTCCCAGTTTTCTAAGAAAGCACCATATTGATTTCCAAAGTGGTTGTACAAGCTTGCATTCCCACCAGCAGTGGAGGAGAGTTCCCCTAGCTCCACATCCTCTCCAGCATAAGCTGTCTTCATGTCTTTGATCTTATCCATTCTGACAGGTATAAGGTGGTATCTCAGAGTGATTTTGATTTGCATTTCCCTGATGATTAGGGATGTTGAGCAATTTCTTAAATGTTTTTCAGCCATTTGAGCTTCCTCTCTAGAGAATTCTCTGAGGTTAGTTCTATAGCCCATTTCTTAATTGGACTGTTGGGCATTTTGATGTCTAATTTCTTGAGTTCTTTATGTATTCTGGATATCAGTCCTCTGTCTATCATCTCTTATTCTCTGCCCCTTGTCCATAGAGGCTCTTGTGCTAATCATCATCAACTATAAATAGATCCTCTGTTGAGGGCATGGATTTTAACAGAGAGTTCTGTAAAAAAAATAAAATAAAATAAATGCAAATGGTTGTGATTTTCTTCAAAAAAGTGATCAACATCCTTACTATTTTAGAGTTCCTCTTACCACAGTCGGAATGGAAAAGAACCTTGTTGATGACAACTGCTAGAATGGATGTGGAGAACAAATGTTATGTTCCCTCCTGGTGGAAGTGCAAATTGGTGCAGCCATTGTGTAAATCAGTCTGGAAGTGCTTTAAAATATTAAAAATATAACTACCACATGTTTCAGCTATACTTCTCAGACATGTACTCAAAGGAATATATATTCTACTATACAGCTATCTATTCATCCACGCTTATTGCTGCTCTATTAGTACAAGAAATGGCTTAATTGTTCACTAGCTAATAAATTGATACTATAAATGTGGTAGTTTTACACAATGGATATCATTCAGGGTTATAAAAGTCATTGGTAAATAGAATCAGAAAGAAAAATATCACATTTCCTCTCATTTGCAAATGTTAATTTTGGATCTTCAGATATACATGTTTCATTTGAAATACACATATTGAGGTCATTAAATTTGTAATATTCCTGTTGGGAAAGGAAGCTTTCAAGAGATGTGAGAGAGGGCAATCGAGTAAAGCTTAAGGGGATTAGTGAATAGGAAGGGTTAAATTGGGTTAGTGGATGTGGGGGCAGAGCAGAAGAGATAATATCTGCAGGGATAATTCACACTAAATACCTTTTAGGGAAAGTCATATTAACAACTACCTTTTACCATAGAAGCTTACTGATATCTGTGCCTTAGTTACTGTTCTATTGCCATGAGGAGACACCATGACCAAGACAACTTACAAAAGGAAGCATTTGATTGGATGCTTGCTTACACTGTCAGAGTGTTAGTCAGGGCAGGAGTATGGTGGCAAGCAGTCATGGCACTGATGCAGTAGCTGAAAGTTTACATCTGATTCACAAGTTTTAGGCACAGAGAAAAACAGAGGCTAGGCCTAACATGTGCTCTTGAAACCTCAAACCCATCCCCAGTGACATACCTCCTCCAACAAGGCCACACCTCTAATCCTTCCTAAATAGCCCACCAGCAGTGAACAAAATATTCAAGTATAATGAGCTTCTGAGAACTATTCTTATTCAAATCACCAGAATAAACATACACAAAAAAATCAACAAGCAAACAACAATAAAAAATGAAAAACATATTAACACACATTAAAAATAAAACCACAACAAAAAAGAAAAGCATACACATACACACCCATTAAAAAAGTCCAATTCTAGGGCATTTTACATTTGTGTCAGCTTGTTGAAATATTTGTAAATATTTGTTAATATTTTTTAATAAATTTTAAATTGTTTTTATATGTAAGAATGGTTTTGCTATTTAAAATCGTATTTTAGTCCCGGATAAGGAGAGAAAATATTATTCTTTGGAAATGCCTTGAGTTGCCAATATAAGCTACAATGACTTTCCAAGATCATAAACATGATAGGAGCAACAGAGTTTCCTGACACTCAAGACAGGATTGGTTTGCCTTCTTCTGCAGAAAGGCTGTGCCCACTCTATAGGCTTTGTTTGAATACACAGTATGTTGGACACAGTGCTTAAGGATGGGAGTTGTGGGCCTGGGGAGAAGACCCAGTAGATAAGAGCACTTTCTGTGAAAACATTGAGCTTACATGTCCAGCACCAGTGGAAAATGCCTGGCATGGCCCCATTCATCTGTAAAAGCAGTACTAGGGGCATGCCAGTGTCAGGAGGATAGCTGGAGCTTGTTCTTTTCCAGCCTAGCTCAAACATGGCAGCCCTCAAGTTTAGTGAGAGATCCTGTATCCAGGAAGTAAGGAAAGAAATAAGAGGAGGAGACTTTATATCCTCCTGGGGCCTCTACACAAGCACATGGGTACACACTCCTGGATAACCAAGTATATACACATGCACACACATAAATAAACAAAATGTATTTAAGATGAATACAATTTTGAAACACAAATACGTGAGTTCAAGTTTGTTTTTCAAATTGAGTTTCAAATAAGTCTCAGGTACTTTTCAGTAATATAATTTTGGGAAAAACAGCTTCTCTGTGTGTTTGTTTCTTCTTTTCTAAGAGGAGCATAACAATAGTGCAACCCCTCCCAGGATTTTTGAAGCAGCTTATTTAATGTGCACTCTTTGTATGCAGAACATCATTTAACATAATAAGGACACAGTAAGCGTATAACAAAGATGTATTGGTTTCTTTCTCATGCTATCCTTAAAAATCTGAAATTGGACAGCTGATGACATAAATGAATTCTGTCACACATGCAGGACTGAGAAAACTGAAATGGGATGAGACTACAATGTCTCTAGATGCTCTAAGCAAAAATATTCATGTGTCACTCTCAAACAGTACCACCCAGCATTCTCTTATAGCCATATCACTGAATCACTGGCCTCCTAACATTTTTTCCTTCTTGGGCCTCTAGAAATCTTTCTCTGCCTCACATTATTTAGTGTGCACAAAAAAAACCTAGTATAAATGTTCCTCATCTCAAGCTTTTTTTTTTTTTTTTTCCGAGACAGGATTCCTCTGTGTAGCTTTGCACCTTTCCTGGAACTCACTTGGTAGCCCAGGCTGGCCTCGAACTCACAGAGATCCACCTGCCTCTGCCTCCCAAGTGCTGGGATTAAAGGCGTGTGCCACCATCGCCCGGCTAAAGCTTTTAATTGTTTGTGTAAAGGCATGTATTTTTAAAATATAAAAATAATAATTATTATTTTTTATTTCAGAGAGTAGGGCTTGACACGTTTTGGTAAGCATTACTATAGGGACAGCAAAAAATAATGCATCCTTACACTTGGTTTTTTTAAAGGACTTCCTATTGTTGGCTATGTGTTCTTTATCCCATTATTTCTCAATTAATGCCTTTGCAATTGAGCTCTGTAGACCAGAAATGTTTAGGTGCACTTTGGTACCACTCAACATTGCACTGAGATTCTCTTCATAGAGCCAAACTGGAGTTATCCCCGATCACTGCCAAGCAGTGGGCTATTAATTGTCCTTTAAAAGGAGAATAAACAGCAATTGCATAGAATTCTTGAGTCCAAATACTATGGACACCACTGATTAAAGTTGTCCCAACTGGAGTCTTTATAGTTGGTAATTTAAAGACCACAGAGTAAGTCTGGCCTGCAGTTGTAGCACTAAGGAGGAAAAGGAAGGATTCAAATTTAGACTGAGACCATTCCAAGAGCAGCAGGGGCTACAGACTGAGACCATTCCAAGAGCAGCCTGAGTTACTGACTGAGATCATTCCAAGAGAAGCCTGGGTTACTGACTGAGATCATTCCAAGAGCAGCAGGGGTTACAGACTGAGACCTGGTGGAGTGGAGCTTAGCAATAATGCCCACCCACCAGCCACAAGGTGAATAAACACCACAGAAAAATGTGTGATCCATTGCTTCAGAAATAACCATTTTATTTGTGCTTTGACATTATCTCTTCTCAAATTATATACCATTCATGGATAAGGTTTCATCAAATTCCAAATAATTTTATTCCTTGATATTTTACTTCAGGACAATCTTGGACATGGTAATATCCTGTTTTTGTACCTATCATCATATGCCATATGTTTACTCCAATCATTTTTATACAGACAAGTACATTGAATCAACACAATTTATCAGAGTGCAAGACATGATTGTCATGATCTTTCTGCAGGTTTGCACCTTTTCATTTGATATCAATATCATGAAGGCAGAATTTCCTCACTGTTAAGACAACACATTAAAGTGTATTGAAATTGCCCTAAGTATGTGCAGACTCTTCCAGATTTTCTTTTGCTGCACACACGGAATAGCCAGGACTGAGATCAATGACAGAATATTCTGCAGAGCAGAAATTCTGCAGGTAGACATTCTGGGTTCACACTTTAGCTTTACTTAATAATTGTGTCACTGTAGCTCAGAAATATCCTCTTGATATCTTTTGAACAGCTAATACTGTTTCAAATTTCACACTTCTTTCAGCATTAATATAAAAGATCTGTGGTTCCTAGTCTGCTGCCCTCTTAAACTAGCGAGGGCAGGCATCCATGTATCATCAAAATTGAACATTAGTCATAATTTGTGAAACACTATATTACAGTAATCACCATGCCACTTTGAACATATTTTGTGCTTGGAGTTTTAAGCCCTCATCTTTGGTCTTTGATGATTACCCCCTCACATCTGTCCAGGGCAACTGCAAACTCTGTCTTACATTTGAGAAGTGAAGGCATAAGCCCCAAGCTGTAACCAAAGCCTTAGTCTTTCCTCGTTCACCTAACAGCAACAAAGGAAATGCAATCATTTTTTTTCTTTGTAATGTAGTTTAATGAGCAGATCACTAAGAAGTGAGATTATCGTCTTCATGCTCTGCTGGGAATTCCACTTGTCATGGTAGATATTCATGTATATGTCACAGGAGATAATCAATCCAATCAAGCCTTACCTTTCTTTCCTCCACCCTGACTCCTTTGTTGCTCTGGAATTCTTCCACTGAGATTTTCCCTAAATGGATTATACTTGCCTTTGAAATTCATTTAAGCTATATATATATAGCTTAAATGAATATATATGTATATATATGTATGTATGTATATATATGTATGTATGGAGACAGCTCAGTAAAGGTATTTGTGAGAAATAGAGGTAAAGTTTTCAGAAACTTAACAACTCTCTTGTTCTGAAGACAGCAGTCATCTAAGAACTACCTCAATTCTTCAGGATGTGCCCATAGAGCCAGCTTGGCTCTATCTTAACATATGTTGTTTTTAAATCAATCATAAGGTATAAATGCCATAAATCAAATGGGCATTAATATGTTTCTGTCAAGTCTCTAGAAGACAGTTGAAGTTAAAAGGAAGCTTTATTTTTATTAAAATATTTGGTAAACTTGAGATGTGACAGCATCAGTCAAAAACTCAAAGTGTACCTGGAATAAGCAAATGAAAAGCTTAGCCTAAAGACAGGCCCTGTCTCCCGGCTTCACCTCAAGTCTAGTTATACAAATGAGAGCTGAAAATATGCTTTATGCTTCATCCTGATACATTCTTATGAAAATGGGAGACTATAATCTAGACCACTCTTCATTGGTAAATATTAAAAATATGGCTGAGTATACCAGTTAGATCTCAGTTGCAAAAAATGAGGCTTTATGGGGTGAGATGTTGCCTTAACAGGTCTCACAGAAGCATGCAAATACCACAATGCTGAGTGTTGTTCCATCAAAATCATATAACATATGTGTGGCTCCTCAATGACCAAAGGCTACTAGACTCCACCCTGAATTATGCTCAGTATTCACTCAGGGTCATTCTTGGCGAGTCACCTGTTCTTCAGTTCACGTTGCCTAACATCTGAATTTCATAAGTTAACAACATAGGCCACTGAGGACTGTCTTGTTTTCCCACTCTTCCCTACAGATGATGGAGAAGAACTGCCACTTGCTGCAACTGCCCACTATCATGTGAGGATTATTGCATGCAGCAATCCCATTTTGGCTGAGGAATTGATGAGGTGAAAAGTGGCTGTAGCTTGTTTCCTCTGATCTTTCAGCATTTACCCCAATATCTGGCTCCAGGTTTTTATTTTAAGACCATTTAAGATTCATGCAACAGACCTGTAGAAGGAAAAGTACCCAAAGGATTATGAGACAAAATAATAAAACAAATTAAAAAAACACTATCCAAATACCATTAAGTCTGTTTTGTGTTGACCATCTACTACTGGACATGGTGTTTGTCTTTAAGTGTGGTTTATATACACAGTGAGACTCCATTGGAGAAAACTGATTTTTCCTTTTCAAGTGTGTGGTGGTATTGTGTTCCCCACAATATTGTGCACCCTAATAAACTATCTGGGGTCAGAGACAGAACAGCCACAATATTAAACATAGAGGATAGGCAGTGGTAGCACTCGCCTTTAATCTCAGCACTTGGGAGGCAGAGCTAGGCAGAAATCCATGTGTTTTAGGATACAGCCAAGCATGGTGACTCATGCCTTTAACCCCAGGAAGTGATGGTAGAAGGCAGAAAGATATATAAGGTGTGAGAACCAGGAACTAGAAGCATTTGGCTGGTTAAGCATTTGGCTGGTTAAGCTTTCAGGCTTTCAAGCAGCAGTTCAGCTGAGATTCATTCTGGATGAGGACTCAGAGGCATCCAGTCTGAGGAAACAAGATCAGCTGAGAAGTTGGCCAGGTGAGGTTAGCTGTGGCTTGTTCTGTCTCTCTGATCTTCCAGTATTCACCCCAATAACTGGCCCCAGGTTTGATCTTATTAATAAGACTCTTTAAGATTCCTGCTACACAAGTGGTTATCAGTTGAAGATAGCTTCATGGTTAAGGATGGGGGCTTGTGTCCACTTCTTCTCTCCATGCTGGGACCTCATCTGTCTTAGAATCATACAGTCCCTGTGTTTGCTGACATACATAGTCTTTGTGAGATCATATGTCCATCACTCCTGCTGTGTTCTGAAGGCCTTGTTCCTCTGGTGTCCCACATCTCCCCTGTCTCTTAAAAATCTTTCTGCATCCTCTTCTTCAGAGGTCCCTGAGCCCTGAGGTGAGGGAATTGATGGAGACATCCCAGTTAGGACTCAGTGTTCCAAGTCTCTCAAACTTTGAACTTTATCTAGTTATGGGTCCCTATATTTGTTCCTATCAAATGCAGAAGGAAGCTTATCTGATGATGGCTGGGTAGGAAACTGATCAGGGAGTAGAGCATAATGTCTTTGGAAGTCATTTTGTTGCTACATTCCTTTAGCAGAGGTTTTCCCTAGGTCCATGTCATATCTAGTCTTGAATACTTGACTATCCAGGCAGTGTCAACCATGCATTCCATCTCATGGAGCAGACCTTAAATTAAATCCAATCAGATAGTGCTTGGTTACTCCTACAACTTTAAATCAATGTGTTAAACACAATATTTATTAACATATTCCACATGATCAAGTTATCTTCAGGGAATCTTTTGTAGTATCATTTCTTGAAGTTCAGTTCAAGAGAGAAAGGTGTATTACTGTTTAATGATTTTAATGAGCTAGGAAATGAAATTTGCCCTTGGGAAATACTCAGTGACTTAAGATTGAATAGAGAGCAGACTGCTTATAGAAAAATCATTAGTAACTATGGAGAAAAACATCCATTCTTCCTTTAGAAATGCCATGTCTTCCACCATTCCATGCATGCTGTTATTGAGAGCTATCAGCAGTTTGAATGGAGGAAAACTAAGAGAACTGTGGAGAAGAATATAAACATCATAGCACAGCAAAGAGAACTGGGAGTGAGCAGAAGCACAACTTTTGAAATCACCAAGAATGTTGCAAGAGGTGAGGGCAGGGGCTGTCAAGTGACAGAGCTAAGGTAGAAATATCAAAAGTTTTCTTCCTGGCTCTCTGTCCTCTCTGGGAAGATAGTGCCCAAAGCAAGGCACTTTTTTGTATGTTTGTTTGTTTGTTGAATTATTGGAAACTGTTTCTTTCCTTATACAATGTATCCTGGTTACAGTTTCACATCCCTCTACTCCTTGCAGTTCCTTTCCACCCTCTCTCTCCTATGGATGCACCCCCTTTCTATCTTCCATTAGGAAACATCAGGCTTCTATGAGATAATAAGAAAACAACACAAAATAATGTATAATAAGATAAAACAAAAATTGTCAAATCAAGTTGAACAAGGAAAACCGACACATACAAAGGAGCCCCAACAGAAGGCATAAGAGTCAGAGATCCATTTGTTCACACACTCTGGAGTCCTATAAAAACGCTGAACTGATAGCTATAATGTAGATGCTGAGGACTTGGTGCAAACCTGTTCAGGCCCTGTACTTGATGCTTCAGTCTCTGTAAGTTCATATGAGCCCTGTTCAGGTGATTTAGAGACATCGTTCTCCTGGTATCCTCCATCCCTCCTTCTCTTATACTCTTCCTGCCTCCTCTTAGGTGTGGTTCCCTGAGTTCTGAGGGAAGGGACTGCATGAAGACATTCCATTTAGAGTTGAATATTCTAAGGTCAGCCTGTCTCCTCTCTGTCTCTGTCTATCTGTCTGTCTGTCTCTCTCTCCCTCTGTGTAATTTCTGGCTGGGGGTATCTGAAATTGGTCCCATATCCTGCCGGAGGAAGTTTCTCAGACACTGGTTGAGTAGGGCATGGATCTATGAGTATAGCAGATTATCATTAACATTTTATCACCTTTTTTTTTTTTTTAAGACCAGTAGTATTTGGTTTTACCGTAGGTCTCTGGGCTATCTGGTCTCTAATTTTTTGGTAAACCAAGAAGCGTCAGGTGTTGGTTCCATTTCATGGAGTGGGCTTTAAGTCAAATCAAGTCCTTTATAACAGTAGTATTTCTATTAACTGCTGACCCATCTCTCTGTGGCCTGCTTTCTGTTGTTGCTGTTTTGTTTTGTTTTTGCTTTTGTTTTTCACCTTATGTATAGCCAGTCCCTTGATAAGAGCCTCACATTAGCTCTTCAAGATCTAAATAAATGAATCAATGAAATGACAAAAAAGATAGAGAGAGAATGTTTGGAAGATGGAGCAGGCAAAGGAGATATGGAAGCAAACTCCTCTCTTGAGTAAAGTCACAAGTAACAGTGGCATCAACTCATTTCTAAATTCCTGTTATCACTTTAAAATTGTATTTTTGTTGATTCCTCACTAGAATGGTACTTTGAGGGCAGCAACAGTACTTCAGCTCCCTATGTTCCCGGTAGTAGACAATAGGCAGAATTTATTAGTTTAATTGAATTAAATATCTAAAAACATTCTACCCTGCCAGACTGAATAGCAGTCATCCTGGTCTCTGAAACAACAACAACAAAATCGAGGTGCTGTTGCTTTTGAAATCTTCTGCAAAACAGATGACAGCAGGAAGATGTACCCGTGGTTTGACTACCCTGACAAAGACACTAATTTGATCTCTTAAATGTTTCCCTCCATAATCCCATTACTTGAGGCAAGGCTTGAAATCAGTCTTGTCAGGCAGCTGTCGCCACCCACTGCTTGTCAGCCTCTCAGGAGACGGGGGCTGTGTGGAGAAGGTGCACTGACACTGATCGTTCAATCAGATGCTTCTGGAAAGTGTCTCCTCTAAGAAAGCAGATTCCTTACAATGAGAATCTCGTGCTCCGGTACCTTAAGTTACAATTTGATTTGTGTTGATAAAATATTATCAATATGAAAAAACTGAGCAAGAGATGAAAACACTGGACAACAGAAGGAGACAAACACATGTTAACAGAATCACCAGGACTGCAGGGGACACACAACAGTGCAGGGCCTTAACACATTCTCACTCTTTCATGTTCTAGACGAATTTGCAGTTCCGGAGGTGACAGCTAAGTCAGGTTCCCACAGAAGGGCAAGAACAAGTCTGTGCCTTAGAACTCATGCTTGTTACATGTAAACTGTTTCAGGCTTTCGCACTGTTTGGCAACTTAGTGTTGTTGATATATTACCCATGTAGACATAAGCTCAATCCAGTTAAAACTGGAATTCAAATGAATTTTAAAATTCACTTCCTAGCTTGGCAAGCGGGCACACACCTGTTATCTCAGTACATGGAAGCCCGAGGAAGAAAGACCTAGCTTCAAGGCTAGCTTTAGTTACACAACAAGACCACGATTCTCACACATATCCACTGTGATATGGAATGACATAAATATTTTCAGCATGATAGAATGACTTCGGTTAACACTTCTTTTCTATCATTTTTATATTTATACAATTTTGTCCTATTGTGAAATATGTTAAGTTTATGTATTGAGGAAAAACAGAAATGCTTATTTATAGAGTTGCCTTAGGTAAGTTAAAAGGATGAGTAAGGTAAAAAGCTGTCTATTAATGCAAAAATTTCACAGAAATTCCAGTTTCTGGGGTTAAACAATTTTAGCCTATGTATTTTTCTTGAACATTCTTTTCTTTTTCTTATACTTCTTTTATCCTTTTATTGAAAATAGATTTTTTTCTTATGTAATAGATCCTGATTGCAGTTTACTTTCCCTCTACTCCTCCCAGATCCTCCCCACCTCCCTCTCACTGAGATGCACACCACTTCTGTTTTTCATTAGAAAACAAATATGATTCCAAGAGATAATAACAAAATTAAACATATTAATATAAAACAAAGACTAGTACATCAGAACAGGGAAAAAAGGGGGGAAAGAGCTCAAGTACAGGCAAAAGAAACAGATATAGATGCAGAGACCCACTCACTAAAACACTTAAGAGCACCATAAAAATGATAAACTCGATTCTGTAATATATGCAAATAACTTGGGTAAAAGAGAGAGAACAATATATTTGTATATATGATAGATAAATAATATGTATATCTATAAATGGTAACAGAGAGAAATATATATTAAAATTTTTTTAAAATAAAAGTCCTAATGACACATGGAACCTCAAATGATACCATAGATTTAATTTCCTGTTGACAGTCTACTGCTGGGCATGCCATCTTTCTTTAAGAATAATTTGTTTCCCCAGTGAGAGTTGCTTGACAAAAATTTTTCCTTTGCAAGTGGTTATAATTGGAGGTAGCTTTTAGGTAGAAATGGAGCATGTGTCCATTTCCCCTTTCAGTTCTAGAAGAACATCTGGTACAGGCCTATGCAGACCCTGTGCATGCTGCCTCAATCTCGGTGAGTTCATATTTATTGTTGATTTAGAGGGCCCTGTTTCCTTGATGTCCTCTACCCTGTCTGGTTCCTATACTCTGTCCACCTTTTCTGTGGGATTCCTTGAACCCTGAGGGGAGGGATTTGATGGAGACATTCCATTTAGGGCTGAGTGTTCTAAGGTCTCTCTCTCTCTCTCTCTCTCTCTCTCTCTCTCTCTCTCTCTCTCT